>JBAGKK010146782.1:0-24180 GCA_037177015.1 Euceroptres primus
TACGCGGTCCTGAATGTTGACATAAGACTGCTCGCTCGTCGCTTTAAATCCGGTTCAAACTGGATTTTAATAACATTAAACTGAGGACCGTTTACCTCCGAACCCGGCCCATAATCCAGCGATGAGTGTAATAGTTTTAACATTAAAATATCTAAGAAAATGTTTTTTTTTTTTGGTTGTGTCAGTTGAAATCGTTTTCTAAATAAGTGATCGATTAATGAAGCACCTAAAATTGATCGGACGACTTTAGGTAGGCTGAATAGTGTTTCAAGTTAGTTTACAAAGCCCACGTTGAACACAAACTAGCGTTGTCTGGAGAACAAAAGCTGAAGAATATCAATAAACGGTGAGAGGCTGGAGGGCGTCAAAAGCTCGAGGCAGAAACCGGACAAAAAACAATAGCAAGTATCAGAGACTATTCTCTCTTCATGTCCCATTAAGTACGATAGTACGGAACCTTAATGACATATTGTAAAAAAATGGAAGCTCTGAACCGTTTAATTACTAAAATAGTGACTCAAAAGGTTCTCAAAGTTCAAGTTTATTTAATATTTGTCCGATTTGTTTTGCTAAAGAAAGAACCCTTTCGATAGTTAAGAAAATTATTCAATCCGTGGGTGTACCAAGATGATCACGTGACCATTTATAACGCAAATTTTGTTTTAGTTATTTAACATTTTTACAAAACTTTATTTTATAGAATTATTGAGAATACATTTTAAGACTTCATTCAAACATAACTGTAGTAACAATCAGTGAGGAAAGAGTCGAGTTTCAATTTACGTTTTCAATTTAGTTGAGTGTAAATAATTGACTGTGGCAGAAAACATGAAATTTTTTAATTCGAGAGAAAACGTGAAGGGGAATCAAGAGTTACATACACACATTTGTTTTTATGGATTCGATTGAATGGACTGATGCAGTACAAAACAGGTTCGTTATCCTCCATCGAATCAAGAGTGACAATCTCATTCTATTATACTTAACTAAAAGCGTTTCTGGTTTGATGGTCCTTGTATTAATTCGGTTGAAAATTCCACATAAGAGTCGTTTTCGATTTAATTATTCAAACTTCACTGTTTAACCCTCTCCAGTTTCGTGGTTTCACCTAGTTTCTCTGGCTTGCGTACATGATGTTATATGCGCACATGCTATACATATTTTATCGTGACTGTATATACAAAATTTATATCTATATACATACTTTATATCTATATACATACTTTTTATTTATATACACGTGTATTTACTCGCGCCATCGTGAATTAAAAGTTAGCAAAAGATTAAAACTTTGTCAAAGTTTCTATGTAGTATTTTCTTCTCTAGGCTTTATCAAACTCATTTTCCTCAGTTGCGGTGAAGCTTTTCCCAAGGGTGGGAACAGGGCGGTTAGAAAGGGTCGGAGGAATGAGTGAAGGCCAAAAGAGAGGGATGAAATTGTATAGAAAAGTGGCAACAAAGAGATGGTACCTTATGCAGCAGAATTAAACAAGGGGAACAGAAAGGAAGCCCAAGGCAACTTCCTTATTAAGTGCCAATCGAAATCCTCAAATGCTCTCTCATTAATTTATTCTCATTAATTTATGGGTCGAGTGTGCTGTCGAGGCAAAGTTTACTGAATATGGTTTACTTGGTTCCAATATATAAAAAGTCTATTTCATAAGGGACCTCGTGACTGATCGGTATAGGATCTATAGGTTAAAATGCCACGAAAGACATGATGACAACTTTCAGAGGATACAGAATGACCATCTGATATTAGTTTTTGATTGCTTTTCATATAGAGCGTCTGCGTTGAAATTCATTGCTCTAATGAATTGCGTCACGAGCATTTGTTGCCAATAATAAAGTTCGTTTAATTCTGATGGATTGAAAAATGTGAGGGCGACCTGCAAGAATAAGAGTTGATGAAAATGGGGAATTATAGAGAAGTATTTATTGAAAAATTTGAATATAGGATCATATTATTTGACATTTTAAAAACGAGTAAACAAAAATATTAGATGAAATAGGCGAATTTTGTGATTTAAGTAGCTTCGTTATAAAATGAAACTTATGAAAGAAAATCCACATTTTTGTAACATAACTCGAATCCCGATTTAACATATTCCTAGAATTTCGTTCGGCGGCATTCAGTAGATGCGCGGGTCCGATGGTACTGAGGGAGTGGAGAGGGAGGCGGTCTTCGAGTTATAGTAGTCAAGCAGTGTACACAGCAACAGAGCGAGCAGTATCAATTCGCCTTTTGCATTTACTTTTGAAAATACGTTGGAAATTCTTTTATCAATAATTTGTCATCGTCATTTAAGAATTTTCATCCCTTATGGTAAAATATTTATATGAGTACATAATTCAGTTACATAATTCATATTATTCCTACATAATTCATATTATTTCGACTGAAAGTGGTTCGTACGGTCCTGACTGTTTGTGTTCAGAGACGCTCAAAGACTATCCCGGTTTAAGATAGGCAATGCCCAAAGCCCATCTTAAACCGGGATTCGAGTGTATATTTTATTTGGAGGAAGAAAATTTAAATAAATGAAATAACTTTAAAACAGATGCATGTTTATTAAAATTAGAATCACAGTATTAGGTGCTCCTAAGATAATTTTATTAATAACGCTGCATGAAAACACACACAGAAAACCCCAGGGTATCAAGAGTTGTCAACAGTGGACAACTACATTACGAAACAAATGAAAACTACCCACTGTGTAACGTTCCGGTGCTCCAGGCTCAAGCTGATGCTTGGGGATTTAGTGTTAAAATAAAAACTTTTTTATGCTTTTTTCTGCGTAAAAAAGTTTTTGGCTCGGTTTATTGAATTATTCAGTAACAATACCTCTATAAATTGATTAAACTTTTTTGAGAAGGCAGGGATCACAGTCAGTCCCCTATTTTTCCCCTATTTTTACAAGATTCCCTGAAATCCCTGTTTTTGAGAAGTTTCCCCTTTTTTCTCTTTTTTATTCAAAGTTCTGATTAATTTTCTAAGAATTCTAAGAAATAGAAATTTATGACATTCAAAAACGCGTGATACAATATTAGAGCATTAGAGATGCAGTCTTCTAGAATGTTTTAGAACTTTCAAAACTCTTCCCAAATTTTCTAAAATGACTTTAAATCTTCCAGAACTTTAAATTTTAAATTTAAATCTTCAAAAATTTCCATAATCAATTCTTCTAAACTCTTCCGTAACGGTATAATATCTTCTGGCGTTTCTAGAATATTTTCTAGAATATTTCTTTCTGGGTTCTCTTATAATCTTGTAAAATCTTAAAGAATCTCCCGAAATTCTCTAAGGTTTAAAAAAATATTAAGATATATAGATATAAAACGATATATTAAGATATAATATATAAAAAATACCTAGCTTGTTCTAGAATCCTCTAGAATATTCTGAACTTCAGAATACTGCAGAATCTTTTAGAACCCTCTAAAATCTGCAAAAGACTTAATCCTCAAGAATCTTCTAGAATCTTTTCAAAATCTTCCCTAAAATTCTCTTTTCGAAACTCTTAGAAAAACATCTGGAAGAGATTATTAAAATTTTCGGGCAAAATTCAAAAGATTTTTGAGAATCCTAAAAGATTCTGAAACAGTCTAGAATATTTTGAAATGTCATAATAGGTTTTGGGGTGTTTTTGAAGATTTTAGAAGATTTTAGAACTCTGAAAAAGTCTGGATATCTCTGTAAGAATTTTAAAAAATTGTGGAATATTTTAGAAGGTTCTAGACAATGCTGGAGGGTTTTAGAAGATTCTAGAAGAATCAAGAAATCTCTGGAAGATTCTAAAAACATTATCAAAAATCATGAAGATTCTAAAAGATTTTGAAAGATTTTAGGAGATTTAACGAATCTACAATTGCATGGAAAATTATAAATATTCTAAAAACTTCTAGAAGATTGTCGAAAAGTCCAGAAGATTTCATGAAGGATTTATGAAACTCTTAGAGTTCCAAAGATTTTGAAAATTTAGTTTGTGGAGTATTTTATTTATTTTAGGCAGGGGTGTAAGACTTTCGAGGACTTTTTAAGATTCTGGGGAATTTTAGCAGACTCATTTTGGAAATTTGAATTGTTGAAAATTAAAAGTTTTGGTAATTTCATAATTTGGAAATCTAAATTCTTGTCGTGTATTTTTAGTTTTACTTTTATATCGTTTATTTTTAGTCCACAAATTTTTCCTTCGGAAATATTTGCTATCGGAATTTATTTCTTTCGTTAACTTTAACGTATCCTAAAATTTTTTTCTGGTAATTTTTTTATGATTAATTTGCTGATTTAAATGGAGTCGAAATAATTTTATTTGTTAATGAAGTTTGAGGTATCTTAAAAAATGTTAAATTTATTAACTTTTATTGGCTTTCTTGGTATTTTGAAAGGAAACCTATTTTCCCCTTTTTCGCCCCTTTTTTCTAAAAAAATCCCCTATTTTCCCTAAGCTTGAGCTTCTGGACCGCTCTGACTCCTGAGAAGAAAATAAATTTAGATTTTAACAAGGAAAAATATTAAAAATTTGGAATGTCTTTCTTTTAATGTTGGGAGCATCAAAGTTTTCATTTAATATTTAATTTGTACATTTATATTTTCTGAGGTATTTTTCCTTAATTTTCATGGTGCTCTCTTTCAGATATATCTTCTGAACTTTAGGTTTTAAGTAGTTCTATAAAACGTATTTTTCCCTTACATTAT
Organism: Euceroptres primus; assembly: GCA_037177015.1. NCBI lineage: Eukaryota > Metazoa > Arthropoda > Insecta > Hymenoptera > Figitidae > Euceroptres > Euceroptres primus. The sequence continues at coordinate 4,700 of JBAGKK010146782.1, forward strand.
GGTCACTACTTGAGGTACTTAAGATGTTTAAGACCGGTACTTATCTCTCGGTGTTTGTCAGTTGCTGAACGAGCATCTTTTGGAAGAGTCGCGAATCGCTCGTAAACAGCGAGTTCCTCTTGATCCCGGTCGTAATTAGGGAATTATTCGTCCCTGAAAAGGCTCCTCGTTAAAGGCTGTTGTTCACAAATGTGTTCCTTGGAAGTTTTCTAATGGCGACCCTAAAAGCTTTGTTCCTTTCTGTAAAAGCCATTCTCATTTTCATAGCCATTCCTCTTCTGCATTTTATCCTCCATTCGAAAATAGTAATTTATTCAATCTCACGTTCCTATGGTGAATGGCATCTATATCGTAAGTGGATAAGTGTATTCTGCAACGTCACTATATTTAGATGCAAGTAAAGGCTGTACAAACTTCCGCCATTTCACAAGTACACGAAAAAAATAACTGATCCAAAAAATGGAAAAAGTTTGCGAAATTTAAATAAACTAGAATGTCACTTTTAGATAGAGCTAAAGTTTTTCAGAAATTGGCAGAGTTAGCTTTGTAAAGTTTGATATGCAATTTTGTTAAAATATGAGATAAATTGACGAATAATAAGAAAAATGTGTTTCAAAAATCCTAAACTGCAAAATCTAAAATCTCGACAACTACATATCAAAAGACGAAATGACTGTTTGTGATACGTTTTTGCTTACGTGTTGAATGTGTGTGGACAACGAAAAGGTCATATATATTTATACACAAGTCTTATAATGCCTAATCTCAAATAAAAGTACATACACATATAATATCCTAAATATAACTAATACATATATAACACTATTCGTTCACGCAAGCTGACACACGCTACACGCTAAGTCTGTTTGTTCGAATCGATCTTATGTACTAACGTCATGAAGCGATCACGACTTGCGAGAAACTGATCAGTGATGGGTTGACATTTTTCGAGGCCCCGATCCAAAGATGAGATTGCTGAAATTGTTTTGAAACAGGCCGGATCATACGCTCATCAGACAAAAACTACTCACGTAATGACAATCTATGAAAATTAAACAAATTTGCTTACGCAGTTTGTAAAATATTGAATGTCTTTGGAGAAATGGATTTTTTTACGCGAGAGAATTTCGAAAATGAGTTTGGGATGAGGAACAGTAATTGCATTCAATTATTTATAATTTTTCGTTATAATTGAAGGGTGGTAGTACAAAACTAGATAACCAACAAAATGTGAATTTTTCAGGAGAGCGAAAAAACATAGTGTAAAATCAAAATCGCCATTTAAAGATAAAACAAAAGTCTTCTCCCGAGCTGAAGTATTGCTGAATTGTGGCTAAAAAAGTTTGATTAGATAAAGTTATCCAGTTTTGAGGAAATACATGTGGAAGTTGACAATCTCTAAGTGACACTAACCAAAAATTAGAGCAGGCTCGGCTGCGGATTGTAATAAAAAATACAATTTTTAGTTTAAACAGAAAAATAAAAACTTGCTCCCGAGATATTAAGTTTCTGAATACAAGTAAATAAAGTTTGGTGACAAAAAATTGGCCAGTTCCGAGTAAATCTACTGAGAATGTTGGGGGTAGAATTTCGTAGGTTTTCAAAATCGGCTTTGGATAGCGATTAAAAATCGAATTTTCAAAATTGTATGAAAATAAAAATTTGCTTCCGAGATATCGGGATGTTGAATGAGAAGAAAAAAATTTTGATGAAAAGAAATTATTCTATTCCGAGAAAATCAAGATTTAGTGTGATGGTATCGCACTGAGTCAAACAATTTTTTGCTGAAAATCTGATAAAAAAATAAAATTATATATTTTTTTTAATAAAGTTTAATAATTTCGAGAAATCAATTTCTTTAAGTATTATCAAATTTAATTAATATCAAATTTCTTTAGAAAATTACAGTTTTGGAAAACTCAACTTCTCAGTTTTTTGCAACTAAACAAAAAAAATTTTTAAATTAATTTCTGTCTGGAAAACCTTCTTTGAGATGCATTTATGTTTGTAAAATTTTCTCAGAATTTTTAAAAAACTGTCGGTAACCTTATGGTGAAGTGGTCACTAAAGGGATAAAAATGAGATTTCGAAGAAATCCCTTTAACACAACGTGTATTTGATTTTTTAAGAACTTTTCATGCAAAAAGCCCATTTTCGACAAAAATGTTGATTACCTAGTTTTGTACTGACACCTTTCAATAATTCTTGATCGATAGAATGGTTCTAGTATTTCAATACAACAAAGTAGTTTTTATTGTTTGATTAATGCTCGATTCAGTAATAAAATTATATTGAAAATATCAATATTATTATAAATTTTCAATAAAATAATAATTATAGGTAAAGTAGCTAATAAAGTAAATATTAGTGTATAAATACTTGCTTCAATTCGTTCAAATTGGACCCCTCATCCAATAATAAGAAATAATGTAGGAATTATTCTAATCTCAAACAAAAAATATATAAAATAATTAATAGAACTAAAAGTTAAAATTAATATTAAATATATAATTATATATAAAAACAATAATAAAATTTAAAATATATAATTTAATAAAATTTAATTTAATTAATGATATCAATATTAATATTATTATTCAAATTGTTAATGAAATTAAACAAAGAGAACAATAATCTAAAAATAATATAAAAGTAATGTTAAAAGAATAAAAAAATCCATTGGAGTTCTTTTGTGATTTTCCAAATTTTCACAATGCAAGTTTTTGATTACTAAAAGCAAAACAATGAGTCCTGTAAAAAAATAGTTAGCAGAAGTTCTGTAGGTTCTTCTGAATGCAATAATTTTGTTCTCTCGTCTTTTTTTTTGTATCGCGTTATTTTTGTCAAAATTTGAGTCTTCATTTTTTCTTCAACCTATTCAAAATTGTTAAGATCTGTCTTGTAGGCTACTCTAAAGGGAACAATTTTCTTCTCTCGACTTTTTCATATCGTGCATTATTTCCTTTGAAATTTTGATATTTTATTTTTTTGAGAAATTTAAAAAATTTTATATCTCCGTGAAACTTCTTCTGGCAGAAAAATGTCATAAGGATAAATTCTGCAGATTTTCGAGTAGTTCAAAAAGCCACTCATAGAAGTTTGGAATTGAGAAAATAAATGGTTTCCAAAATTTAGAAAATGCTAAAAATTGGAATTTTTTATTTTTCGTAATAATTGAAAAAATTTTATGACAATCTTCTAGGCCTTTAAGAAGGCAACGTTTTTCTCCCTCAGACTTTTTTCATACAGTGCGTTGTTTGGCTTAAAATTTCAATTTTCGTTTCTTTTTTTGAATCTTGTAAATGCTATATGTCTGAAAATTAACATTCTTTCGGAAAAAGTGATTTGGATAAACTTTTGTACTGAGTAAAACTGGATAAACTTGTACTGGATAAACTTTCTGAGTACTACGAATAACTGTCAATAGAATTTTCAAATCTTGAAAAAAAGTGGTCTCAAAATTTTTGGAAATGTGCCCAATTGTTCAATTTTCATAAAAAATGGCTGGCTAACGAACTCGTCCTTTACACTGTTTACACTTTGTTTGTACCGGCCCGATCTAGTTCGTCGGTCGCGTGGATTCACACCAATGCTATTAAAAACCATCGGGACACCATTCTGCCACTAACACAACCGAGAAATTCGCGGAAGAGAACTGAACCCTGTCAACATAAAGCACTTTGTGAAAAATTGTAAAACTTTTTGAGACTCTTTCGATGATGAGCAGTTCACTTTTTCGTTTCTGTGTTTGAGGAATTTTCTATTTCAAGTATTCAAAAAAACGGATCATTCTGTTTTAAAGAAATTGATAGTTTTTTTAGACATTGTGACAAACTATGGAATAAAAATTGGAAAATTGCTGTTCTCATGATGAATGACAATAATTCGTAAAATGTTTTCCAAATATTCGTAAGTCTGATTCACTTTTCGATAAATTTATACGAAATCTAAAAATTGTGGCCTGTCCAAAAGTGACATACTATTTTGTTAAAATTTCGCAAACTTTTTCCATTTTTTGGACCAGTTATTTTTTCCGTGTATCTGTTCTTTGCAAAAATCCTTTGAGACGTGTGAGCACCAATCTCACACGACAGGGGAAAGAGGATCAAGCTACTATTAGAGGAATCAGTGATAAAGGAAGAGGGATCAAGCTGCTATTCTCCCACTGTTTGCTACGTCTCTCTGGGAGATCCTTTCAAGTATTGGGGATTCACTGCTGTCGAAATATTCGCCTCAGGTGCTTCTGACGTCATCAGGGAAATTGTCAAAATTATAATCGAATATTTTTTAAGAAGTAAAGATTGCAAAATATTTTTTATCTTTTCCAAATTATATAGTGTTTAGAGAAAAAATGTTTTGCTAAAGTTTACCAAATTTATACTGAAAAAAATATTCTAATTTTAATAATATTGTTACAATATTTTTAAAATTAGAATATATTTTTCAGTGTAAATAAAGTATTGTACTAAGATTATTGCATTTTAATTGCAAATGGAAGTTTAATTTCAAGCTTCTAATTGCAGTGATTCCTTTCGAAAAGAATTTTGAAATAATGAAACAAACAAAATATCGAATCGCCCTTTTCTGAATTTTGAACACTTTCTGCTCCTGTACTGTATGTTAGAAAACAATTTTAAGTTATATGAAAAAACTAAATTCTGTCCTTGAATGCTCTGAACTTTGCCAAAATCGCAAAATAGTCAATTTATAATATTTGTATTTTTGAAGTTAAAAAAAAAGTAGTAAGTTGTACATTTTTATTATTGTAAGCATCGGGGAATTAATTTCTAAATTTATCAGTATAAAATTAATAGCTTTTTCTTGCTTTAAATAAAAGAATCATAATTTAATCAGGCTCTGTGGCTTCTTAGTCAATAGAAAATGTCACCAATACATCGAACGAAAACTTGTTACATTTGTTATTCTAGTAACCTTCGAAAATATTTCTCTTAGAATAATAAACGTCCATCTCAGAAAGGGTCAGATATTTTTAGTTCCCTAAATCGAGTTAAGGTTTTTAAGAGCCTGGCCCTCTACTTTAAATTCGAGTACTTCTAGGGAGTCTAAAATTACCTAGATGACAATTTAAGTATAATATTTTCATGCAATAAATTATTAGTGACTTAATATACTCCAGTAAGAGTTCCCAAACCCTCAATTATGTTAAATTATTCTTTTATAACTTTGATCAACAATCAATTTTTCGTTTGAGTTAATTTTAAATCAATGTTTTTACTACCTAAGACTTTTTTTAAAGTAGCAGTGAACCTTTGGAATAAGGAAAGAAGCAAAACAGGAAATTCCAATTACTGATATGGTATAATTAAAAAACAATCTTCGTCATCAAGATCGATACCTGATACAGGGATTACCGGTTGCATCCGACACATTTATTCTCGACAGTACAATTCGCCCCGAGGCGATCTGCGTTATCGGTTCGAGAACCGATTCACATGAAGATCTAACTTTACGAGGTATAAAGTCAGGTGTATTCGAATCAACACAAGATATACGATCTTGTTCATCCAAGACTTTTGTATCGACAAGAGAAAGACTATTTCTCTATTTATACCAAAAAGAAGCAATGCGAGATTAAAGTCTGAAGCATGTTTCTGAAATGCTGTAAAATAATAATAGTGATTTAATCCCCTCCGTCTTGCAAAATTGATTATCGTGTGGATCAAAAGATTTTAGCTTAAACTGAAAAGCGAAGATAAGTTATTCTCTGAAATATCTGTAAAATTTGAAAATTTTGAAACATTAAATGAATAATAAATAGTTTTGAAAATGTAGGTTTTTTAAACGGAATTTGAATATTCTATTTGAATTGATTGGTAAAGATTAAAGGCTTGGTTACTTTACCATAAAACCATATTGTCCGTCAACTTGTAATTTAAGCCAAATCAGTTTCCACGTTTTCGAGGAAATTTGATTGTAGACTCGGTTGTGATTCATATGCGATTAGTAAAAGCAATTATTATCAGTAGTACCACTATTATTATTAAATTAACGTCATAACTGATGAACGGGAAATTTCATTGCAAATGTGCATTTGCAACTGAATCGTGATAAATTTGGATCTATTTCAGAAATAAAGCCTCTGCTGGGAGGTCGAACAAGGGTGCAGAAACAGTATAATTATTCACTGACCTGAAATTGAAAATTGTAATCTGTGATCTCTAAATTAACTCTTCAGAACTCATTGGTAACTTTTGCTCTCGCAGACTCGGTGGAACTTGTATAATCTCTTTAGAAAAAATAAGGTCTTTTTTTTGTTTTTGACGTATCAAAGATAAACTTTTAATTTGTGAAAAAATCTGTCTTCATTGATTCTGCCTTTACTAATTCTATTCGCGAAATAAGATCTCTTTTTTATTTTATTTTAGAGTTTCATTAAATACTTTTATATTTGAATGAAGTCACATTTGATAGCGAGTTATAAAGTATTTTTATTCACGAAACCACTAGCCATTTAGAGTTTTTAATCTAAACTTTGTTTTTTCCTCGCGACGTAATGATTGAATAAAGATGGTTGGATAAAAATGATTATAACTGATAAATGATATTGCAAAACCTTTCACGGGGAATAAACTAGATGATACTGGCATTAAAGTAAATGTTTATAGCAGGCCACAACCCTGTCCAACCCTTACTCTCGAATCTACATTTACTCGCAGCCAAATGCTCATGCCTAAGAACCGTAAAATACAATTTGCATAAAGAAAAGCATTGCGATTCAGATGATTGCTTTCATATTCGAAAAATATTGAGCCATAAGTGCATAATATTAAAAATAAACAGGGAAAGAGTCGAACTTTCGATCGATGTCAGAATAGAATGCTTAGAGAGTAAAGTTTACGAAAATATGTAAGATTGTTTTCATTTAACCCGATACATAAATTACTTCTCGCATATTAAAGCAAAATTTTATGCTGTTCATTAAACTTCCAGAATTATTGGTAATAATGTGAAATTAGAATCATTATAGTAATAATTAACATTTTTGAAAATTAATTCTCTGACTAATCTAAATTATTTTTTAATTCTGTTTCAGGTAAGTGTATTTATGGTTGTACTTGACTGTTTTCATCTCGTTGGTAAGAAAACCGTGTTTTAAAATTACTCCTTCTATCGGTAATACGTAGAATAAAATGTCTTTAAGATGAATAGTATTTTTTAGCCTATTTTCGAACACCATACAAATCTAATCGAAAATTTGCATAAAAATATCCCGAGAAATATATATAGCTTGCTATCTAAAATCTCATATTTACATATAGACTCGTGGGGTTAGGGTACAGAGTATTTAGGGCTCTCCAAATAAACTTCCTTAAGCTTAAGGATATATACGAGAATATATATAAACTTTGCAGAGATATTATTCAGCCTGGAAAAAAAATTAACTCGAAAAACTTCCTCTTTGCTATCTTGAATATTTCTATAGACACCCACGCACACACACATGCATAGGGGAAGCTTTACACGAGCATAAGTAGAAACTGATGGAGAAGCGAGAGGGTAAAAAGACAAGAGAACGAATGAGAAGGAACAGACCTCTTCTTCTCCATCCACTCTTAGCATTACGACAGTCTTACATTGCGTTGGAATTCATTTCAATAAATTTGCATTCCAAGGGGAGCTCTTTCCCTCCTTCATTATTGCCATGCTTTTCCCAGCGGTGAACGCGATGAGACGATTTTTATATAATTGTCCTCTATAAGTAGTTTCGGAAATAAAGGAAATTATTTTCCTCTATTAGATTTAGTCCTCGGTCTTATTCTCTTCTTTTTTTCATATCCTTTTAAAGTAGGAGGTTACATAACGAAAATTAAAACTTGCTCGTTTTTAAACAGTTTCAAAAGTGAGGTAATTGCATTTTCAAACATTTCGTATTGAGAAATTACAAAACTAAATTTTAGGGTTTGAGAGCTTGTGACAAAAAAGTGTAAGAGATTTTCGTTGCTTCAGAAAGTTGCAAACTGTAGTTACATAAAAAATTGCTAAATATTAATTGTCTGACAAAGAAATAAAATTTTAATGAAATTTTTTGTAATTTAGAGTAATTCAATATTATTTTATTTTTCAGAAATAATTGATAAGAATTGAATTAATATTATCTGTGAGAGATTGCTGAGAGTTTAATACAAAATTGTTTTCAATCATTTTTGTGAGAAATTATGGGACTATTTTATTTTCATTGTACTAGAATAACGGTAGTGTTTCTTTTCGATTAAAGAGAAAAATTCTGATTGGTAAGTGGAAATTTATAGAGATTGGAAATGTATAGAGTCCTGTTTATTTTTGAAATAAAGTATACAGCTTCTTTTGTGGAACGTATAGTTGAAATTGAGGTGAATGATTGGAGACAAGAAAGCCAGACCAAAATGGAATTTCAGCGAAGAAATGCTTTTGCTGATGGAGGCTGACTCGTACCAATAAATGACAATCTTCTCTTCCGATTGGACCAAACTTCTATAAATCAAAGGTTACTTACTCGAAGAATGCAGCGAATAAATCCCAGAGTCGAGAAAAACATTGATTTATATTGCAAACGAGCTCAAGTTTAATAAGAAACAGTTCGAATGATTTTATGTGCTGACTTTTCAACCTCATTGCACATTTATATACCAAAGTTTCAACTGAAAATGTTCAAGAATATAAAATTATATGTACTGAGTTTGTACCGATAAATTGTAGAGGAAATTTCTCAAAACTGTCAAGATATAAAAGCTCTATAGTTGCTCTGGAAGTTGCTCCTCTTATTTCCCGTTTTAATCAAATAATTTTAAGAAAATGAATTAAAAATGATAACGAATTTTCCGAAAAGTATTAATTTGAGAATTGTTTTGAAATATATTGCGCTGAATTATATTCAGAAAATAAGAGCTTTTATTAAAAGAACAATGAGGAAGTATTAAGCAAGAAAAGTGCAAAAGTCGATTGTTCTAACTAATGGGTCATTGCTTTTTTTGTTTTTCTTTTTATTTCAAGTACCTACTCAGCAGTTAAATCACAACCACTGATTTGATGGTTGTAAATGTCGACGAAAATAACCAGAAACTAAAACAGCGCAGTGACTCTTGCATTATTTATATCTTTGAAAATAAAATAAAAAGCTTCGGCCTGAGGTTTGTGCACATCAAAGTGATCTCTTATTGCGCACCCACAGCAATACTATTCAGGCAAGGAAATAAGATAAATCAACCGTTGAATTTCAAATGTTGCGGATCCAGTCTTACCTAGCATGCATTACTGTATGTTACTTTGAAGTTATTCTTGACTTAATGTACGTAGATATGATTATCTCAAATTTTAAAAAATATTTTTCCGAAAAATTACCACCTTTATTTTTTATTTTAATATCTTATTTTTTTTTTAAAATTCTAGAATATATCAGAATATTTCCAAATTTGTCAGAATTTTCTAAATCCTTCATTATTATCTAGGTCTTTCTAGAATATTCTAGAATCCTCCAAGATTGTAAAAAGTTCCCCTGAAGTCTATTAAAATCCTCTAGAATTTATTAAAATAGTCCATAATTTCCAGACTTTTGCAGAATCTTGTAGAATTTTTAGCGTCTTTTGGACTGCGTTTCTTTTGATTCTTCCAGTTACTTTCGCACTTGTTGAGAGTGTTAAAATCTCCCATAATTCTCTAGACTCTTTTAGAATCTTCTAGATTTTCCCGAATAAATTTGATTTGATTTAAATCAAATCAAATCAATTTTTAATAAATTTTGATATCTTCTAGATTTCCAGTAAAATATCTCGATAGTACAAACATGGGGGTATAAATGGGCGGGATTATACTATTGCGAAGTTCGTCTATTGACCAATAGAAAAACAGTTTTTGCATTTGCATCAGTATACACGTACTTGAGATCAGCGACTCGCAAAAATAAGCATTTCAAAACTGATGTAAATAAAAGAAGTTAACATGTAATAAGCAAAATAATTAATAGAAGATTTCAAAAACGTGCAATGTTAAATGATTTTACGACTGAGGTGTGTTAGGTATTATAAAGCGCATCATTTTAAGAACTTGACGAGTAGAATAAAAACATAACCTCGCGAAGAACAATAAATTGTCTATTTGAAATCAATGCTGATTAAAAATGATCCAGGATAAATTAACGGAAGGGTAAGTTGAAAGTTTAAAAAAATAACATTTTCCGATAATTTTCCTGATCTGTCAACTGATTGCAAACGTTACGAAAACTTAACCTCAAAATTTTCTTCTTGAGAAATGCAAAATACGTATTAGTATTATTTAAGAATCACTGCATTTAATTACACGAAACTTCACAAGGGGAGCCACATTTTCATCTATAGCAAGTTGAACAATCGGGAGGTTTTACTGTATTCTAGAATCTTTGAGAACGAATCTTTGAGATTGTTGATATATAATGACGTCAAAAATTACCGACCGTGTCTTATTTATATTCAGCGGGTTTATTATTATAAAAATACAAATATAGCGTTGAAATTTTGGGAAATAATAAAGAATATATTTAGGCATTGATGTCTGGTGAGTTTCAGTTCTTGTTTTGAAAAAAATTGTTTTCCAAAATTTAGTGTTACCTTGTAATTGTCAAGTATTTTTATTACAAAAATTTAATGCAACTTAGGTGGCGCTCTTGTCTTTTTCTAAAGTATTTTTCTGTTTTGACAGCATCGTACTCTCACCTCAATAATACTCAGCGACTTTATTTCTTCGCTTTAATTACAAATAAGATTTCGCGCATATTTTCATTAGCCTCATTTATGATAACATTGATGTTACCTTCTTTAGTTAGCTGTAAATGCACCAAATCCGCTCCATATAAAAATTCAAAGGCACCAGACATCGATGCCCACATATATTCCTTAAAAGTTCCCAAATTTTCAGCCCTATATTTGCATCCCCCTGATAATAAACCCGCTCTACATAAAGATATTCCATATCTTTATATTCCTGGAATGTGATACATTATGAATTCATATTATGCGAATGAGGGTTCTAAAACCCTTTTAAAATAATTTAAAATGACGAAATTGAACTTATTTTACAAAATAAAATTTGTACCTCAGTTAACATCAATGCTCCGTTATGTCTTTTATCATTTCCCAAAATTATATATCGATATATTAATTATTTTAATTATAAGTTCACCGAATATAAAACCAGGTAAAGCATATCATGGTCACTATAATGGAATTAGCAATCACATTTCAAAAATTACAATCGGTGGACTTATAATTAAAATAATTAATATATCGATCTGTAATTTTGGGAAATGATAAAAGACATAACGTTAACTGCGGTACAAATTTTATTTTGTAAAATAAGTTCAGATTCTTCATTTTTAATTATTTTAATACGGCTTTAGAACCCTCATTCCCATAATATGAATTCATAATGTATCACTTTCCAGGAATATAAAGATATGAAATATCTTTATATACAGCTGGTTTATTATTTTTGGAGAAATTATTATATGGCTGAAAATTTGGGAACTCATAAGGAATATATGTGGGCATCGACGTTTGGTGCCCTTAAATTTTCATATAGAGCGGAAGGTTGTTTTTTTAATTAAGGGCAGGTACCAGATGTGACGTCACAAATTCTTTAAAGCAAACTTACTCCTAAACTAATAATTTGAAATGATTTTCCATACCAGATAGCCATTCGTCGTTATTTCCTTTATGGCTATCTGATATAGAAAATCTATTCGAATTATTATTTTATGAGTAAGTTCGCTTTAAAGAATTGTGACGTCACAATCTGGTATCTGCCCTTAAATTGTGTTCACCTTGAAGGTCCGGTGCGTTGATGGCGTGATTGCACATCATGGTGGTCCAAAAATGCATTGGAAATTTTTTTTTTCGAATTTTTGTGCTCTCACTAGTGCTGTGTGCTTCAACCAGTTAAGGGCGTGTGATGCGTTATGATGTAAGGAATTACCGACGGGGTATAAAAATATTCGGCAATCCATAACAGATGTGCCCATTCATATTTCCTACCGTTCTCTTAAGTTTCAACTTGATATCTTTGTCTGTTTTAAAATATGATTGTCGAATATTTTTTATACCCCGTCGGTAATTTGTAGCATCATAATGTATCATACCCCCTTAAACGGTTAACAAAAACCAAACGAACAAAACAGTTAAAACAATCAATGAAAAATTCAGTTAATTTCAGGGATCCGAACGAAATTAAGGGTCATTTTTCGATATTTTCCAATTATTTCTATAAATGCAAAATAATTTGGTGAAATATTCAGCTAAATGCAAGAAAGTACTGATATATTATAAAACAAACCGAGACAGAAACTCTAGATTATGGGGCATTTTAGTTTCATACAAAAAAGAACGAAAAGAAACGTAATGAAAGTTTCGTTGCGTTTCTTTTCGTTTCCGTCGACGTAAAACTTTGATGATACACAATTTCGACATTGCAACTCGGTGGTTCTATAATATTGCAACACTTTCCCATACTCAGCTGAATATTTAGCCAAACTATTTTGAATTTGTAGAAATAATTGAAAAATATCAAAAAATGGCCCTTAATTTAGTTCGGATCCCTGGTTAATTCAGTTAATTCAGTTAAAACTGTTAAAACAAATAAGCATCCAAACAATTAATTGGTAACCTAGGATACCCCGCTATTGGTTTTATCATAGAACATTTTATTTTGTATATAATATGTATATTTTTTAACTGTTTTGTTCTTTTGGCATTTGTTAACTCACCCCCTAAATTGTTTCGAATCCACAAAAAAATAAATGCATTTTTTTTGAAAAAAAAAGATATTTAAAGGTGCCACAAGCCCCACGAAGTTTAACACGTATTTCCCATAAGAACAAAAGACGTTTTTGTAAATTTTATTCAGAATCAATATTAGGTGAATTGTAAATTTTATTCAGAATCAATATTAGGTCAATATTAGGTGAATTGAGTTGAAACTCAACATTTCTCTTCACAATTAGCCATAGAATAGGAATCAAAAATTACTTTTTAAATATCACTGCCATAAGTCTGTTTTATAGGGAACCAAAAAAACCCCATAAGTGAAAAATTGTGTTTTGCGAGTTTTTGGTGCTAATTATTATTTTCTTGCGGTTTTTTTAGTACAAATTGTTTCTGATAGATAAAATATTACTTTCTACTGATAATTAGATGTTTAAATAAATTGTTTAAACAATTTATTATTGTTTATAGCAATTTTCTCTTAGAATAGAGTTAGAAAGTCGCGTTTTTTTCAGAATTTTTCAACATTTTGTCAACTTTTCAGTTATTTCGAGACAATAATCAATTAAAGTTAACAGAAATAACTGTTTAAATAATTTATTATTATTTATGACAATAGTCTTTCAGAATAATGCTAGAAAGTTGCGGTTTTTTTTCTAAAATTTTCCACCTTTGTCCACTTTTCAATTAGAGAAAGATAATAATTATTTCAAGTTACCAAACATAATTGCTTAAACAATTAATTATTATTTTTAATAATACTCTTTTTGAATAATGCTAGAAAGTTGCGCTTTTTTTGAAATATTCAACTTTTTGTCCACTTTTCACTTAGTGAGAAAATAATTAATGCAAGTTAACAAATATAATTATTTAAACAATTGATTATTGTTTATAACTATCTTCTTTTAGAGTAATGATAGAAAGTTGAGCTTTTTTCTGAAATCTTCAGTTTTGCTTTGAATTTTTAGTTATGAACAAATAATAAATGAACATCAGTAAGAATCATTTTTTAAATAGTATTCTATTTCGTTTGAAAGTGAAGTATTTTTACTCTTTTGCTAATGTTTTGAAAATAATAATTCAAATAAAAAGGCTATGTTACAGTAGAGATAAAAATGAAGGATGGAATAATTAGGAGTGGGTGGGAGGAGTGGTTCTGTAAATGGCTTGTAAAAATTTTGTTTTGAATTACAACACTAAGTTTATTGCAAAGCGTGAAAGAAAAATTTGGAATTTCACAAATTTTACTATCAGCCCCCCCTTCTCCTACCCTGGAGAAAACGTGTTGTCATCGATGATAATATACATATATAGAGATAAAAAAAATTATGTTTGTTAACTTGCATTAATTATTATCTCACTAAGTGAAAAGTGGACAAAAAGTTGAATATTTTAGAAAAAACCGCAAATTTTTAGCATAACTATAGAAGAAGATAGTTATAAATAATAGTAATTTGTTTAAACAATTATGTTTCTTAAATTGCATTAATTAATTAATAATTAATTAATTTTAGAAAAAACCGCAGCTTTCTAGCATTATTCTATGAGAAGATTATTATAAATAATAATAAATTGTTTAAACAATTATTTATGTTAACTTTAATTAATTATTGTCTTGCTATAACTGAAAAGTTGAAAGAATGTTGAAAAATTCGGAAAGAACCGCGACTTTCTAACCCCATTCTAAGAGAAAATTGCTATAAACAATATTAAATTGTTTAAATGATTTATGTAAACACCTAATCATCAGTAGAAAGTAATATTTTATCTATTAGAAACAATTTGTACTAAAAAAACCGCAAAAAATAATAATTAGCGCCCAAAACTCGTAAAACACAATTTTTCACTTATGGGGTTTTTTTGGGACTCTATAAAACAGACTTATGGGGGTGATATTTAAAAATTTATTTTTGATTCGTATTCCATGGCTAATTGTGAAGATAAATGTTAGTTTCAACTCGATTCAACTAATATTGACGATTCTGAATAAATTTTACAAAAACGGCTTTTTTATAGGAAATAGGTGAGGGGCTAAAATACTTCATGGGGCTTGCAGAACCTCTAAATACCATTTTTTAAAAAAACGCATTTATTTTTTTGTGGATTCGAACAAATTTTGGGAGGTGAGCATGAAAATTCGAAGAAAAAAAAATTTGGACCACCCTATTGCACTTGGATGACCTGAGATATTTTCGTTTATTATTAATTTTGCGTGCATTTGCAGCTAACTAAAGGAGGTAACATCGATGTTATCATAAATGAGGTTAATGAAAATATGCACGAAATAATATTTGTAATTAAAACGAAGGAATAAAGTTGGCGAGTGTAATCGAAGAGAGAGTGCGATGCTGTCGAAGCAGAAAGAAACTTTAGAAAAGGATGAAGGCGCCACCTAGGTTTTATTAAATTTTTGCAATAAAAATACTTGCCAATAACAAGACAACACTAAATTTTGAAAAAGAATTTTTTTCAATAGAAAAACATGAACTCACCAGTCATCGATGTCTGAATATATTCTTTATCATTTTCCAAAATTTCAGCGCTATATTTGCTTTTCTCTAATAATAAACCCGCTGAATATAAATAAGGAACGGTCGGTAATTTGTGATTATTATTTTTGAAAATTACCAAAAATTCGGGTAATTCCAAACAGAATTCTGATTAAAACAACTGAAAAAGAATGCTAAGCAGAGCCTAACCGGAATTCTGGTTAGAATAATCAAACATTTTTCTGTGTGCGTATTTTGATGGAAAAGTCTATTTTCAGGGTATTATTGATTCAAGTCTATAGAGCTTAACTCATTGAGTGTTTTTTTCATTAATTTTTTTATTTTATCACGATTTTTTAAACTTAAAATCTCTTCTCAATTTCATTTAGTCAGGGCATTCTAAATATATATATATATATATATATATATATATATATATTGCTTTCATCTGGATTGTTTGATATTGTAAAAATATCTTACTTCTGAAAATCATATAAATGAAGAATTTAATTGTGCCTAACTTTTTCGGCAAAAAGTTTTGGGAGTGCATTCCTCTGATTTATGAAACAGGCTTAAACATAAATCATTTTACTTGGCACTTGCAGTGGGCTTGTAATATTTCGCCTCGGTCGGTATGAAACAGTTTCAACTAATTTTGTTCGGCTATTAAAAGCGTGAGAAGTAAAGCAGAAGTGCCGGAGAAAACTTCATTAAAATATACATACAGTATAATGAAACGCATACAGCGACAGGAATTCATGAACAACCACATTAATGAGTCCTTAAGTATCGAGAGAAGTGTAAGTAACGAGCTTGCGATCAATACGGTCTGAGGCTATTTAACCTGTTTGCTACGAACCCTAGTATTGATTCTTCCTATGCATAATCTGTGTCAACTATTTTTTCGAAGTTCATTGTGAAAAAATAAATTTGTAAACTCATGTAAACTGTCCACTTAAATAAAATTCAAGAGTGCTTTTAACCTTAATAACTTCAGAAGAAATTAAATTTATAATGATGAAAATTTCATTATCAAGTAGATGATGTTTTTATAGATGAACTCTTGAAAAAGTTTCTGATAGACTACGAAATGAATTGATATTAATGTGCTCGTGTATTAAATTTACTTATTATAATTTCTCGGAAAAGATGTTGCTAGATAACAAATCTTAACGTAAATCATGCTTGCCTTTCCCGGTGGATAATTGAATAACGAATGTGCGCAGGCTAAAAGATAAGGAGCTTTTCGGATATCCAAAGGTGCCGCTGTCAAGATCGTAAACAAGCAAAATTGCTGTCAGGAATAATCTGATAGGGATGGGCAGTTGAATATTAATCACGAAAATTCATAATAATAATTTATTCCCAATTATGCTTGACTATTTTGAATATTCTGTTATTTATGTTCTTGATAATGCGAAAAATTTATGCTATTAATGTTTTCTTATTTTTAGACTCCAATCCCATGTTTTTAGATATTTATTATGAAAATGGAATATTAGATTTTCTTAATAAAAACTCTTGATTAGGGTGGATTTAATTCTGTTGGATGTTCTTGATTCTTAGTGGAGTAGTTTTCGTGTCCAATAAAGACCGGACGTAGCATTAATCAATCCATTCAATGACTAGGGAGTTTTTCCACTTTCTCGTTGTACCACCAAGCTTTACGGAAGCTGTGAGTGTAAAAACACTTTCCTTCTTCCGAGAAACGATTCCACGAGTAGGAAAGAAGAGTTCGGTGCTTTTTTTCAATACTCGTTTTGCTAGCTCTCACTCTAATTATGGATATCGTTCTTGATCGGAATTGGGTGTTTTGAAATTTTCCTTCTGTTCACTGTTCTCATGAATAAGAACATATACGTGTAGGCAAAAACCGAAGTTGGAATCAATTACATTCTTAAAGAAAATAATCTTAATTTATTTGCTTTCTAAATTAATTAATTTTATTCAGTTTGTAAAATAAAGCACCAATTAACAAGTGTAAGAATGTTTCGAGAAACACACTTTTGTTTCTAGTTGCCAGCTAGTGGTTTTATTTATCACATGAATTATTCAGTTCGAATTGAAATGCATCCACATAAAATATTCATTCAAAGTGAATTTCAACGTTTCAGTCTTCCCCGTTTCTTACTCAGTCCAGTGTACAGCTCCTTTATTCTTCAGGGTCTTGGTGACAGACCTGCCTCAAGAATGAATGCGAAGTGCATGCTCGGAAATAAGCTTTTTAAGCTCATTTTCTGGTCCATTGCCCTCGCATCTGGCACACATTCTGGAGGTCAAGAGGGTTAATAAGCGGACCTATATTTCTCGTAATAGAGAAAATGATAAAAACTCTAGTCTGGCTCAAGTAGCATAATCTTATTACAGGGTTTATATAATTTATGGCTTTTTAGAACTTTAACTTTATATCCCCGTCGTTTGCTTTTAGTTCATATTTATTATTTATAGAGGGAGCTTTCAGCTGCGTAAATAAATTTACTTGGTTTTCTTGGTTATTTCCTCGCAAATTTCCTGGTTTTCAGAAAGCTTTTTATCCCCTGCGGGTTATGAAGTCTGCTTTTTCAAGAAAAAAAATTATAGAAATATAATGAGGTTTTTATTAAAATATGAGTCAGTATATTATATTGATTTCTCATAATCTTGATGGCACTCAGAAAAAAAGTTTTTTGGATTCAAACAAAATTTTTCTCAAAAAGTTGTAATTATTCTTGAATATATTTTCTAAACAAAAATTAAAGTTTTATAAGTATCAGCTGTCAATGGAGTTATACATTACAAGGCATTCGATTTATCGAAAGCTGATTCAACTTCTGGCCAAAAAACTTGTTGACAAAAGTTTTGTAATTAATTTACTTTATTAAACTGTTTCTCGAACGTCAAATCATTATTATCCAAATTCAGGTTATTTTAATGAAATATATTTGTTGTGTTAGGCTTGCGATGCAGAAATTTTTTTTAAATAAATCGAATTTTTAGAATTATAAAAGAGTAAAAGGTATAAGGTTGAAAATTGTGAAAATTATGATTGGGTTTATCCCATAATTGGAAGGTCATAAAAAGGAAAATTATTTTTTTTCGCACGTGCCATTTGTTGGAATATTATTTTGCATAGAGATTTTCTGGAAGCGGAATTCTTTGGCCCTGAATGTCAGCAGAGAAGTGAAATATGAGACCACAAGCAAGTGAAAGCGTTTGCTTGATAATACTGCGAGGGAAGGCAACCCTAAAATTTATGATGGTTTACTAAGCTTACTATCGTATGCCATCCTGAATCTCGTGCACAAACAACCATTTCAAGCCACTCGTAAGGCTCAATGCCTCTAGACTCTAGAATTTGGAACATAAACTCATACACGTGTCTTCTAAGCTCATGAAACACCGAGCATCTTGAAAACAAACTCGTTACCGAGAAACTTCAGGTAGTCGCTTCAACAATTAATATTGTAACCTACAAGAGACATTTGATGCATCTCCTTCAAACATTTGATTCTTCTTCCAAATATGAATATATGATATTAACAATATATTTATTGTTATAAATATATTATTAAGATTCTCCATTTTCAAACTAAAATACCTTTTTTTTTACAAATTAAAAAATTAAGGTTTATCTAATATTGTAGGACCTTCGATTCGATTTTATCCTCTGAGAATTTTTAAACGTTTACCTCAGATTTTTATAATCTTCATAATTCTTCACAAAAAACGTGAAAATTGTAATACAAGTTGGTCGAAATTTTATGCAAAATTTAATATAAATAAATTGCAAAAAAAATAGTCCAAAAAATTTTCAAAATGCTGTAAACTACTTATCCTATCAAAAAATGGTTAACTGAAAATTTGTAGTTCTATTTAAGACCAATAATTTTTCCCAGCAATATTTTTTCATATCTCACGTTTTTTGGCGGAGAATTTGAATTTTCAATTTTTTAAAAAAATTCAAAAATTTGCTATGTCTGTGTTGTATAGCATGATAAAAAAATGTTTTTCTCCTCTTGACTTTTTTTCATATCCTGCGCCCTTTGGTTTAAAATCTTCATTTTCTTTTGATTTTTTGAATTTTCGAAATGCTGTAAGTCTGATAATTTTTATTTTATTGAAAAATGTCATTAAGATAAACTGTTGTTCTTTCTGGGAACTATGAAAATCCGTTCATAGAATATGTAGATTGCAAAAAAAATGGTCTAAAAAATTTTCAAAATGCTGTGATTTTTTGAATTTTTATTCAAAATGGCTGGCTAACGAACCTGACCTTCATTTTAGG
>JBAGKK010146880.1:0-24176 GCA_037177015.1 Euceroptres primus
CTTTTTTGTACATTCAGCCTATGTTACAATGTAGGGGAAAAGCTTCTACAAATATCTAAATAAGGTATTATATACTTTAGAAAATTTATTTTTAAAATGACCCTAAGAACTGCAAAAAAATGATTATTTTCAGAGTTATTAACATTTAAAAAAAACCTCGAAGTTGAACGCCTTTTAGTAAAATATGTTTTGATAAAATTGTCATATTGGCTGGAAATTGTGCTTGTTTGACAAAAAATTGATAGTGTTCATGCTACGATAAGGAAAAAAATTTCAATTTAAGGATATAAACATTGAAGCACTTTAGCAACTTTCGAAAAACTGGCGTATCCGAGGGCGTATCCATAATTTTCGGCGGTACAGTAAATAACAAGAAATAATCTAATAAAAAATAAAATGAAAAAATAAGTGTAAACAAATTTATTTATACTTTTTATTCCTAGAAAAATGCGTTAACTATCTTTAAAATGAGTGCAAGAACATTTCAAAATATCCATTATATCAGGAGTTACTCAAAATTGAAAAAAAATGTTAAAATGTTGACCTTTTTGCAATATCATCAAGAAAAATGGGCAAAAATACTTCAAACTCGGGGTCATTGGACGCAGAATTTTGATATTTTTCATGCTACTTTCAGAAAAAAATTAATTTGTGTATTACCAAAATTATCTGATTTTATACAACTAACAGAAAACAGATGGTCTCATACTTCTCGTCGGTACTGTGTAACAGATTATTTTTATCTAATTAAATACATAATGTCATTCAATCATTTGACAATGACTAAACTTCATTAGCAGGTTTTTCCGTTAAAAAAATAAAAATGACAGCAAGTGTGTACGACTGAGGCATAAATTATGTGGCATTAACGAGTTCCCACGAATGCAGTGCTGTTGGCTTAGAGGTCAACTGAGAACCCTGAACCTATGTGTGCGGAAAACACTGAAATAAACAAATAGAGTTTACACAGAGAGAAGGAAATGACCAGAGCTTTGCACGTGGCTTGATGACTTCCGGTTTGAGAATGGACCACACGATGAGCTTCAAGCTGAGCTCATAATCTCTGAAGGCTGTTGCTTTCACTCCTAAACTCAAGGTCACGTCACAAGACTCCGTTCAATTACCTCATAAAACATTACTCAAGGATCTTTTTAGATTCAGATAGACTTTTTGGATACAGCCTCCAAATCCAAGAACTGAAGTGGAAAAAAATAATGGAATAATAGAAAAAATAATTGAATAAGCCTGTTGAAATTGTGCTCAATTACAAATGCATTGCTGTCAGCATTCTTTGAGTTTGGACCGGTTTAGACCGCGAAATCGTTTCAGTTGCTGCCATGGTTATCGTGGTTTGGATAAGATCTTGCGACACGAGAACTGCTCCAGAGGTTATTTCCAAGTTAAACGCAATCGATACAAAACAGGGCTGTCCTCATTTAAAATCCTTATTGTGGAATCGAATTTGTTAGAAGCGATTCTGCAAAGATCAATTTTAGAGAAATCGATATTTTAAAGAAGATTGTTCTATTCGCCAGTGAATTAGAGAGCTATCGTCAAAATTTAGCCTGAATTATTATTAAATTATCAATAGTCTACTTGGGGAATAAGACTTTAAACGACTCTCGATTTCCTAAGCAGGGTACGCTACTGTTTCATGATGTTCATCTACATACTGAACTAAAGTACACACCGTATTCGATACGGTTGACTGAATTCTGCTTATTTAAAGTTCGCATTATCTATATTCCATATCGTCGCGTGCAGAGGTAATTGGACAAGAGAACGTGTGAGCAAATGATTAAGAAACGATTTTCAATTTTGTGAAAGTAAAGCTGACCGATTGTTTCTCTGGAATGTGGAGTCTGGTCTAAACTATTCAATTTCAAGTTCTTAAATACACCCAACGTCTTATTTTAATCCAACAGATTTCATTTATTTGCCTAGTTAAACCAATTTAAACCAACCTAGGAGTAAATTAATTTGAGGAAATCAGATCAGATAAACTTTCTGAAAAGACTTGACCAATTCTATTTTTTGGAGCTTGCATTGGCTTAGTTTGAGAAGATGATTGAAGTGCCCTTGAGAGGATATCTCAACTTCCAAGAAGCAAACCATCCTGATGGTCGATCGATGAAAGAGCGTCCCGAGAACATAGTAAACAACTGTCGCTGAAAGTAGGTGCCAAGGCCAATCTCGGCGTATTTGCCCCTCGAAGATGGTGGGCGTCTTGTGCGCAAAAGCAAGACGTCCAGAAGGCGGCAATAACATGTTTATTGTGGTCATACAGACTCTGATCACATTCATACGATCCCATATTTATCCAACCTTATAAAAATATACTTCAATTGATTTGAAACGATGATTCCAAAGCTGCTCCAAAACATCCTATTTCTATCTTCTGGTATCATTACTCTCTTCTATCATTATTATATCTCCTTGATCTGGTCTTCAAAAATCTGGTTTAGATCAGTGTCCCAATTCCAGAATTAGTATCTCCAAGTCACTTTTGGAATCCTCCCTCTAAATCAATGAGCTGTGATCATTTCGGAAAGCAAATCAGCAGTATAAATTTATGGAGAGAAATAAGGTCGCTGAATCACTTTTAGTTAGGTAGGGATCCAGACGAAAGGTAAACACACTCTGCATCAAGGGCACGTCGAGCCACAACTTGCATGTGTAACGTGCACGTTCGTCCTGACGATTTAAGTACATCATGACCACAAACGACGGGAAAGTAAACAGTAAACACAGATGCATGCCTCGTTTAACAGACCATTCGTCACTCAACCCTGAGATCGTCCCATAAGCAAACCCAATTTGATTCTGAATCCAAACTTCTGCTTCCAATCTCAAGATTGAAGAGTTTCAAAAATATGTAATTAATTCATTACTAAGTAGATATAAGAAATATTACTATCACCGTCTTCACTGCTAAGACCTTAACCCGTTTAATTCCATCCAATGAACTGGAACACACATTCCTCTGTTTATCTTCAGGGCATCAAACTTGCAAGAATGAATCATGAATTATTCTGGAGTGAATAATCACTTCACTTTCTACCCCTCATAACTCAAATCAGCTCGTTCTTTGATAATTAGATCTCTGGGCGAATTTAGCTCAAGGTAAAGAAGAACACTTGTAAGAAGCGAGAGTAGTTGTAAGTTGATTTAAGCATGCAGCACGCGATATGAGTGAAATACGCAGCAATGATGGAGATTTTGAAGGCATTAAGAGACATAAAGATGTCTCTGAAGACAGAAAAGTCTATGTGATGTTATATACGACAAGAGGCAAATAAAGAATTAATGTCTTGTAAAATTATGACGGAAAACAGAATTTGAAAAATAAAAATCTTCCTATCACTCATCGACTCGAGAGTTTTGATTTAAATTATACACTTTTATCAAGGCTTTGTGACAAATAAAACAAAGAACCAGACTTTCATCAGTTGAAAGTTCTCTGAAGAAATAGTGATTGCATTTTTTGGTTTTTGTTTTTAACAATTATTTTTGTATTTAATAGCTAATAAACTGATCTGAAATTGAATACTATAAACTGATCTGAAATTGAAGACCATAAACTGATCTGAAATTAAAGACTATAAACTGATCTGAAATTGAAGACTATAAACTGATCTAAAATTGGAAACTATCAGTTTATTCATAATATTCTACTATTCTTTGCTAGATAATAATCGTTTGTCTCTAGTACCATTGATGAAGAAAGAAAAAAAAAAGGAGGCAAAAGTAATTATCAAGACATGGTGTAAAGGTAAAAGGTCCGTACGAAATTCAAGGACATTTAAGGCCATTTTCAGAAAATTTCAAAGACACTTCCAGGTTGTTTTAGGATACCACGTTCCAGGTTGTTTAATACAACCGTATTTATTTTATTAGAATCGGTTCGAAAAAAAAAAACATCACGCACGAATGTATACATGTAATTTTTAGCGAAACTGAGGTACATTTTTTTTTGGTTAGTTGCTGATAATATTTTGAAATAAGATCAAATTCGAGAGGATATG
Organism: Euceroptres primus; assembly: GCA_037177015.1. Lineage (NCBI taxonomy): Eukaryota > Metazoa > Arthropoda > Insecta > Hymenoptera > Figitidae > Euceroptres > Euceroptres primus. The sequence goes on from JBAGKK010146880.1 coordinate 4,026, forward strand.
AAAAATTCAAGGACATTCAAGAACTTTTTAAGGACAGACAAAATTTAAGGACATTTCAAGGACTTAATACTTCAAGGGCCACTGGACACCATGCAAGAGAATCATGTGAAATAGCTGTAAGATTGATTAAAAAATTGTTATCCTTCACTTAATGTGCAAAAAAAAAGTGGAAGAGTATTATCTTCATTTCAAACAATTTAAACTTAGTACGATCTTACCTAAGTGATCGTTCACAAATTTTATAAAATTTTTAGGGAGGAGTTTAGCAATTTCTTACTGCTAGCATGAGAAGTAATTAAGAATGTCTAAAATTCTAAAAATGTATCTTACGTAATTTTTGTATGGTCCCTAAACAATGAAACTTTCCATGCACATTCAAAGTATGTAAAATATTTAAGGAAATTTTGAAATATTTAAGTGAAATATTGCAATGCTGCATGGAAATTTTCTTCATTTACATCCTTATTTCTTAAACTGCTTTCTGTTGTTGGAGTTTGAATACTTTGGAGTTACAATGAGTTTTTGGATTGCGTATTATCATCTCTATCATTCAGTTCAGATGATCAGTTCCATCATCAGTATCAAATATATCCACAGTATTAAAACTATCCAGTATCAGTACTCTCATCGGTATTAGTTCTATTATATCACTCATCAGTATTAACCACATCCTCTTTCAAAAAATCTCGGTCATTTCACAAAGTTATCTGACGTCTTTAAGTCTTATAACTTGATTTCGGAGCAAGTTAATGATCATGAATATTAATAGCTCTATATTTCTACATTGTGTAATCCTTAATCTATAACATGTCCAGAGCTTAAAGCAGATCTATTCTGCTCAATTCTCTTATATCTGATTTTGTAAGAAACTAAGCGATCATGAACTTGAACTTCGATCCCCAAACCTGTTGGTAGAAACTACAACGTTTATCTTTCGGAGCAACATTGAGTCTCCAGAAGTGGGGAGAAGACAGCTGATTGCGTGAATAAACACATATGCATACACGTACTCACACCCACCTCTTTCAAAGCAAGTAAGCAGGCAGACCAGGCCGTCACAACAGCGTCGTTTCCCCTACCTCCTTGTTGTTCCCCTAGCTCATTCACTGCCCTTTCTGCTCGAGGGACCCGGCAAAATCGTCTGTGGTAGCAGACGACATAGCATCCTCGTCGCGACGAGGTTCGGCGCCACGCGACCTATCGCGCAACAGCCAATCGCTTCGATGGTCGGCACAGACTCCAGCCAATAGCGAACTGGATGACGCGTGAAGGCAACTCACGATAACAACGATCACGAGCAGACTCGTCGAGACAAAAACAATCAACACCGGCTGACCAAGGGAGTCAGAATATGACCAAGATTCACGGAAAAGGTCCAGGATAATCCTGCAGAGTTCACTCAGTGGACGAATAACAGTGCCTAGAGACGCTAAAAATGCGTCACCTGCGGCATGACCGTCTCCGCAGCACTCATATGACATTTGGCACGACTTTATAGTCACTAGCAAGACGCGACCTTGATGCTGATAGAGACTCGTGCTCGGTCGACACCGCCTCTATCCTGTGGTAAACGCCAAACGACGATTCCAGGTCGTTATTTTCTTGGGCGAGGAAAAGACGCAAAACGTCTTGGGCGAGGAAATTACGCAAAACGTAATTCCCCCACGGGACGACTGAACGCGACTGCAGCCGCACGAGTTTTCCCTTTCGACCGGGAGACCGTCGTCCCGTGCTTCTGTGTGGGTGGCCGGCTGAGAGTGCGCCTGTCGCGACTCAATACACATGTGGGTTGCCACGAAATAGAGTTGTACACATCAAAAACTGGTGCTGTTGATAAGTCGATGACAACTCCTGGTTGATGCTTGACACTAATGAAACTGATGCTGCGAAGACTAGGAGAATCTGATGATGAATTTGAGGGGCTTATTTATTTTTCTAGCTTGCCTGGGAAAGCAACACGATTCTTTCCGATTGTCTGTAAAAAAAGGGATTTAAATGAAAAGGAGAAATCATAAAATTATAATCAGCAGGAAACAATAAATTTGGTTAATAGGAATGAAAAATATGAGGGACAAGTAGAAACAGGTTTTAAGGGTGATGACCAGATTGAACTTGAGTTTTAGTTAGAATTTTACTCCAAAATAAATTATAAAGAATAAGTGGTGACTAAGAAATGTTTAATTAAAGTATTCTTGAATTAAAGTGCCTATCTAAAACAAAAGAAATCAGGTGGTTTCCATCATCCTTGAGGGTTCTCTAGATACTGAATGAAGTAGCGTAAAAATGGTTGAAAATGAAAATGTTAAATTTTATATAAAGTCGCAAACTCTAGTTTTATTAAATATTTAATATTTAATATTTTTATTTATTCCCTTTTCAATTCGTTTCTTTACTATACGATTTGGTATTCAAGAAATTTTTAGAATGTTTATTGAAAAAGAAATAATTTTGGATATCAATAATCATGTCTTTTTACAAATTAGCTTACCTTCTAGATATATGATAAAAATAAACAAGTCCTTAGACAAGAATAATTAAAAGCATTATAAATTTGCATATTAATTTCTAGTTTTAATTACACCCAACCGGGTATTCATTACTGTCTGATGTAGTCTTACTTAAACTGTCCGCGGCTGTCAAATTAATAACGGGTAAGAAGATTTAAGCTCTCCTTAAATTGTAAGCGGCCAAGAGGGCCAAGTCTTTACAGGTTTGGAAGTAACTTCAGGAAGGTTTGAGTTGCAATTTTTACGGAACCGGTTTTTCGCAAGTGGGTTCTGAAGATATATACGAAACTATATAGAGTAGCAGCTGAAACCGCAAAACCATTGTCAAGGTTTTTCTACGTTATATTAAAGTAATTCTTAATAAGGTATTCAGAATCGTGAAACCTAAATGGGATTCATTAAATTCTGTCTACAAAAGAGAAAGTCCTTTTTTTAAAAAGTTAAGGTACTCCCTCGAATACTTAATTTCAGAATATTATTTATTCAAATATTAAGCGAAGACTTCAGAAATTTAATGAAACGAAGAATTTAACTAAGTGGATGTTATTCAAACGAAAAAAAACTCAAAAGAATATTAGAAAGTGGATTGGATCCACTCGCCAAAAAGAGCTCTTCTCAAGTGAACTACAGCAGCGATGTTCAGTTCCTCGAAGCAGAGGAATGCTACTCTGCGGGCGACTGTGAAAGTCGTATTAATTACAGGCTTTTAATGCGCCGACATTTTATCGTGTGACTTTTTTTTGTCTCCGTTCTTGAAGATGGAAGCTGCGAACCTTGCTTCGTTCGAAAATATGCTTTTGATCGTTTACCTCGAGCGAAGTTACGCATCACAGTGTTTAAATCTTTTATTTTGAAAGATGAAATCAAAACCTGTAACTTTCATTAAGAGCACAATCACAATATTTCAGATGCGATCAACAAGAGCAGTGACTCATATAAATAACAAAAGGGTAATTAAAAAACTGCTCCACGGTTAATTAACTTGCCCAGATTAGACTCTGAGAGTGGCTCTTGAAAGAAAAAAAGGGGAATAGCCGCTGAACAAGCAGGTCACAAAAAAAAGATATTTCTCTTTTCGAATATTAACTTGAAGATAAACTTATGGAATGTTTTTTTTTGTGACTGTATATGAATTACGTAATATAAACTCTAAGAAACAAGGAAAAAAGTTGAAAATTATTTTGAAAGAAAATGTTACTCCAAATTCACTTTTCATTAAAAAAAGTTTATTTTTTTCCGACGATTATATACAAAGTTTTTCTTATATTGTAAGCCAATAAATGAAAAGATGAATTGTGAATGAAGTTATTGAAAATCACTGGATGAAAAATTTTTTTCTTGAATAGAAAAGAAAAGTTGTGTGTGCAGGATTGTCTAATTTGTAAAAATAGACGTTTCTTGATTCTAGTGTGATTCATTTATGTTATGATAAAGAATGAGTGGAATTATTGTAGTAATAAAAGACGTTCCTTTTCGACGATAGCGTTGCGTAAATAAAACTTAGAAGTAACATTTACTTATTTAATAAACACATTCTGCATGTGAAATGCTTGTGGTAATAAATATATACATTGATGCATAGGAAAATTCATAATTATACTCTTATTCGTCTTACCACCTTATTTTTTTTCATCGAGGTTGAATTTCGTCTTGAGTTTCTCTAGTTCATCCTGCTTTTTGTCTAAGTCTACCCTCTTGAATGCCTTATTGCTCTGGTAGTAGAGAACTACTAAATACCTATTGCAGACATTGAAACCACTCAAGTGATCACATGCATTTTTGGCGTCAAATATGTCTTCGTAGATCACAAACGCTGTGCCTCGAGTTTCTGCGGTGTTGCCACTGAAAAAAAAAACACCAAATAAATTGTTATTTAAAAGTATAAACTAGTAGAATCAGAACTTTAAAAGAATACCACGTCTTAACGGAATTTTTGACAATAAAATCCACCTTTTTCATTACATTAGAGCTAACAATTTTAATTATATTTAGTGACTTCACTTACACTCGGATTTGTCGAATTGCTCCATATTTGCCAAAAATGTCGTACATCTCCTCTGCACTGATTTTGTACGGCAAATTTCTCACATAGAGAATTCTGTTCACTTCAGGAGGTAGCCTTACCTAAAAAATATTGAAAAAACGTTTTATTTTGTTTTCCGACAGATCGAAGAGGTTAAGTTTGCAAAAATGAAAAATGTACACGAAAAATGCTTGCAAGAAGCTCTAAAAATATGGATCTCAGTATTAATTTTTTATACTTACATTGGCCCTCCGTTGTAACATTGCCATCGCCATTTTTAGTAATAGTTTTTTAACGATTTACAGATAAAAATGAAGAAAATTGAACCTAATTGCAATCTGGACACAAAACGCCAATGCACACCAAATAATCACAAATAATGTTCTAACCTAACCTTATCTCATTGTCGCCAACATTGTCGACAAAATTTTACTTCTAATAATTAATGATTATTTATAGTTGTATTCATGAAAAGTAATTTTTACTAAGTAAGGGATTTAATTGAGCTCATATTCTTTAATCACGGTAGCTTCATTTCATTAATATCTAAAATTATTTATATTAAAATTTATATTAGTTGGCAGCAGTTATTTAGCAACCGCGATTATTCAAATAGAAGACAGATACAGTAAAAGATAACTAATTCATTTAGTAATTAAATAAAAATATTAATGTGAATAAAAAAATCCACTTTTTAATGATCAATTTCAGAAATTTCTTCTTTTTTCAATTGCCACATAATTACAAAATCCACTTTTTAATGATCAATTTCAGAAATTTCTTTTTTATTAAATTGCCACACAATTCTATCCAGAAGAAATTAAAATAAATATTAATTTAAATTCCTACAGAATCTCAACATTTGTAAATTCAAATATAATTCTAAATTTTAAAGAATATAGAGTTCATATTTTAAAATTAATTGTCCCTTTTTTCATTTTGAAAGAATTTGTAAAGAATATTAAATTCAGAATTTGACAGAAAAGGAAAATAATTTTGATTAAAAACAAGAATTTCCACTTGCTAAATTATTAGTTTTAATCGCAATCAAGAACCATAGCAGTAGCGACACGAACTTTTTTTGCGCAGTATACAGAATAAAACGGGTACTAGTTTACAGCAAAACTCCACTTAATAAAAATAGTTGTTTTCTTTCTTACATTTAATTGATCGCTTTTCGAAGTCACAATAGATGGTAATTTATTAGCATTTGTTCACGTAAAGTCAAGTTTACGAAAATATTTATTCAGGTAATCATCACACAATTATCGGTGCTGGTTAAAATCAGTTTTTTTTTAAAATCATCATAACGTGGTACTTTCGTCTTATTTTATTAACATTTTTCTCAAAATCCCCATTAGGAAAATCGAAAAATTTCAAACAATATCTAATCCACTCCACAATAAACAGATTTTCTTTTTTCACTCGTATTTAAACGCGTCTAAATTAAAACCTATCTTCGTTCGATTTTCATCAAGAAGTCATATCAAGAACACCAAAAAAATTATACTATTAAAATCGATGTCAAAGTGTGCTATTAAACTATTCTTGTAAATAATTCTCGTCATTTTCACTTTCGTCAAACGTTAATTTTTAGAAACAACATTTTTACGTTCACATTCTACAAGGACTTATTTTCATGTATTATTAATCGTGCCGAAAATTTGAGCAGCAAAGCAACTTCCCTAGTCGTACTGTTCTTATCATCTGCCTTTTTTTCAAAGTTTCTTTTTACACTGGCTTGAACGGGGCAGAAAGGAAGTTATCTAATGATTTCTCTCCCAAGGATATTGCTAGTGGAATGAAAAAATGGCACTGTAAGCCCTTTCGCAGTTACGATTAAAGTTCACAATAACAGGTTTTAGTTAAAATTTAGTTAGACTTTGTTGAATGCAGCTATGTCGACACTTTGAACATAAAATTCTTGTTCTTGAATTTGTTCAGTCAGCCAGTCGACAGAGACTTTTTCATCCTCAACCACACAGGAGATTTGGAGTTTGTGGATTCCATACGCCAAAGGAACTAATTTAGCTGAAAGAAGAAATGAAAATTCGTTATATTGAGAGATTCTTAAATTTAACGATTATACATTTGCTTAAACCAAGTAGAAACTTACCAGCTCCCCAAAGAAGACCATCGGTTTGGATTTTCCGAACCTCTGCTTCCAACACCCTCATGTCGGTTTCGTCATCCCAGGGCTTCACATCCAGGATTATGTTGGATTTGGCAATAAGAACCGGCTCTGAAAAAAATTTGGTTACAGAAATCAAAACTGTATTTTAAATAATTTAAAAATAAATATCTAGACTCACTCTTTGATTTCTTGGCATTGTACGCTGCAAGACGTTCCTCTCTGATTTTTGCAGCCTCTGCATCCTCGCCCTGATGATATCAAATATTAAATTCATATTCTAAAAACCCAAACCTTTATCTCCCAATAAAATAAATATCAAAACGAAAACAGAACTTTAACTAACAGAAACCATAATCCACTTAGGTAAATCTAACACAGATTGAAAAATGCATGCCTCTTCAGAAAACACCTTTCAATTCTGTACATAATAAACATAAAGTGTATGGAAATACAAAAAATAGATTTAACCAATCTGAATATAAATTTTGAAGTTTTTTGAATTATTATTTCGGGAATATCTGGTGTAAAAAGACGTCTTAGAACTCAGTAATTTCGAAAATGTATCCCATGAGGAATTCGGTACGAATAACTCAGTCTGAATACGACGTAAAAAGTGAGTGCGCTAAATGATTAGGACATACAAGCAATAGCAATCCTTGTGCTTTGTGTGATACGAACAGTAGTTTTAAATAATAATGTAGCAACAACAATTGCAAAATCACGTTCGCTCAGTTTACGTTACATTTCTAGCTTCCCACTTGCCTCTGAGTCTGATCCAAACAGATCTACGTCATCTTCCTCGTCTTTCTTGGCCGGAATGGATTCGGGTTTGTCAGGACAAACCAAATAAGGCTTGCCAAATATGGCTGTCAAATTAGGCTTATTTGCCTCTAGACCTTGAACACGCTTATCCACTTGCGCGATAAAGTTCTTCAAGTCTTGGACGACTGTTTAAAAATAAATAGAATTCTGTATAGACTCAAACTTTCCTATTTAGAAATTTTCCTAACGTAGAACTCTAATTTTTAAATATTTGATTTTTAAAGGGCAAATTCCAGAAGATCCAAAGATGAATAAATTAAAATTTGAAGAGTTCAAATATCAAAATCATCCCATTTACGAGAAAAATGGAGAAAAAAATCAAAACCATTGTCTGAATTGCTAGGTTTTTTTAAAGAATTAAATAAAAGTCATACGTACTATTTCTAAGTTCTTGATTTTCTTTCTCAAGAAATGTCACACGGGACGAGACATCCTGGGTGGGAGGATCTATTGTCAAAGCAGCGATTCCATCCATCTGTAGAAAACGAAAATTAATTTTATTTCTTGCCTTTTTATCCGCCACACAATATAGCTAAGTGAATACGAGTTATTTGCTTAAGAAAAAAAAAAGAGACAAATTATTTAAAGATTCTAGCGGAAAATTGGAGATAATATTAATATGAAAATGTAGAGTAGATTAAAAATAAAGAAGTGCAAATAAATAAAATAAAGAAGCAGAGCACGTTTTGCTGTGAGGAGAAGAAACGATATGTCGAGGAGTTTATTAGTGAAGCTGGTGAAATAACACTAAATGTAAGGGGTGAGTAATAAGCGCGGTACTCACACACTGGAAAGACTGTTTAATGTGTTGACGAACCTTGGCGACCTCGTTGGCTAAACTTCCACCAGTAGTAGGAAGGACTGAGCAAGTGGACTCTTGATTTCCCTGCATCCACCGATATTAAAGGTCAACTGACACCAGGCCAATTATTGCGAACAAACTAATGTCATATCTTCACTGAATTTCATTAAAATATTCCACCAATAAAATATTGTCACATTTGAAATCATTTTAGATATTAAAATTTAAATAGCTGATGAATTGAATCGATGATTTTTCAGTGAAGGTAGGCACTACAAAAAATGCAACGGAGCTTTGAAAAATAAAAATGAAAGCTTTTCTAAATGCATGCTGACATTTATACATTTCTTTTTTTTTAATTTATGTGGATTGAAATTAAAGTTTGTGAGGTCAGGGTTTAACCTTTCTACCACTACTTTAAACAAATACAAATTATTTTGCGATATAGCGAGTCAGACTAATTAATTAATATATAAGACACAAAAAACAGTTTATGTTTTTACCTTAAATATTCCATAAAAAAATAAACTGCATGATAATTGATCAACACGATTTCAATAAATTAAGGTATTCAGGGTGGCCATTTTCACCGACGAAAAAATTCCCGGTCATCGAAAATTTTCCCCCGGTCATTAAATAATAGTTTCCAATGGATAACAGTTAATGCGATGGATTTTAAAAATTTTAAAATATTTTTTATTTAATATTCTAAACATAAAAAACATGAAATTCTTTTTAATTTAACACTTATTTATATAATTTGATTTAACAGTTTATATTATTGAAGGAGTACAAATGGAGATTTTTCAACTAAGCCCTCGTGATTAAAGCTTTTAGGGCGAACATTCTTATATGTTTTTAAAAGTAACATTAGGCTATTTTATATAATAAAATGTCACTATGAGTTGAACGAGGGCGCAAGTTCTAAATCTATGTAATATAAATATTTTAAGTTCAACTAATCCCTAGTGATTAAAGTGTGATATTAAAATATCTATGAAATATGTTGGTTTTCAATGGAAATAAGAAGACATGTATTTTACCGTTTTAAGAAAAAATACATTTTCACGAAGTTATGAGTATTTGAATTTTAAGTTTTTTTTTTTAAACAAACACAACATTTGTCTTTAAACTTTTATAACTTTAGTCTCAATTACGATATTTGTTTTCTTTCCTGATTATGGTGAGGTTTATTAGCCTCTTTCAAAATCCACCAGAAAATTTAAAAAAAGATTGAAAATTCGCAAAATGGCAACGGTTTTTCTGCAAAAAAAAATTAGAAGACGATTTTCTCAAAAACCCCACCTTGTTTTTTACCAAATTTTTTTTGATAAATTGGTACTTATGTGATGAAAAAATAAATAAGTTTCATGCGGGCTAGACTACTTTTGTAAACAGGAAAATTTTTTTAAATGAAATCGAATTTTTAAATTCTTCTTACAATTGACGGCACATACGAAAAAATGTCAACAAAAAAGTTTGATGCTTTAAAAAAGTTCTACGCAAAATACCTCTTAATATTTTATAATATCTTGTACCGTTTGTGAGAAAAATTTGAAAATGTGATTTTGTAAAAGCAGAAATTGGACTTAAAAAAGGTTTGGCCAATATAAAACTCGCTGGATATTTTCCTTATAAAAACATAAATTTTTAAAAAATATTTGAAAATCATTTTTATTCTGTGAAAAAAGAATGTTTAAAAAAAATTAAAAATATGGGGTTTTCAATATAATTGATCTTTTCTTTAAATTGAATTCTGCAAACATAAAATGGAAATTTCATCGAAAAACACATCTTTTTAATTTTATCAAATATTTTCCAAAAATTTATGGTTGCAGCAGGAAACCATTCAGCGAGTTTTTTGTAGGTCAAACCATTTTTGAGTCCAGGATAATTTCTGTTTTTACAAAATCACATTTTCGAATCTTTCTCACAAACGATGCAAAATATCATAAAACATTAAGAGGTCTTTTGCGTAGAACTTTTTTAACAGCATAAAACTTTTTTGTTATTTTTTCGTACGTGCCGCCAGTTTAAGAAAAATTCGAAAATTCGATTTCTTTAAAAACAATTCTCCTGTTTACAAAAGTAGTTTGGCCCGCATGAAACTGATCTATTTTCTTCATCACATGATTACCAATTTAGCAAAAAAATTTGGACAAAAAACAAGATAGGGTTTTTGAGAAAATCGTCTTCTGATTTTTTCAGAAAAATCTTCGCCATTTTGCGAATTTTCAATAGGTTTTTAAATTTTCTGGCGAATTTTGAAAGAGGCCAATAAACCTCATCATAATCAGGGGAAAAACTGAAATATCTTAATTAAGTCTAAAATGATAAAAGTTTAAAGAAAAATGCTGTGTTTAAAAAAAAAGAAGCTTAAAATTCAAATACTCATATAACTTCGTGAAAAAGTATTTTTTCTAAAAACGGTAAAATACGTGTCTTCTTATTTCCTTTGAAAACAACATATTCCATAGTCGACCGATTCTGTAACTTAGAGTTGCACTGCCTGCCTGATTTGAAATGAATTCGGTAATAAGCATTTACATTTTGTAAACGAAATAAGATTACAGAGTGTTATTGTTAAACGATATATATTTTACATCTAGCGTACTAACATTTCTACAATAATAAATTTTATTTAGTTACTCAGTTTTTTAACCTCTTCATCAACGACTTCTGCACTTTTCCGTGCATTTTCTAAAAAAATTTAAAAAATTCCCGGTCATTTCCCGGTCCAGCGGCCACCCTGATATTATTCAGTAATTTATACTGAAATTTATAAATTAGACATGTTATTATGGAAATATTATTTTAGCCAGAGAAAGAAATCAGATATTAAAGCTGAAGTTCTACCTTCTACCATCATGCAATACAAAAAAAGAAGCTAAAATTAACATCTAGAAGCATGTGTAAAACTGCAACAGGTAATGTGTTTTGTATTTCTTGGTACGTTCTTTTAAAAATTAATCTAACAAAAAATCTAAAAGGTACATACTAAACACATATTGAAGAGCAGATACCTAAACAAAAATTCTTACATTGTGTGGCATTTGTGATACTCAAGAATGAGAACTCGGAATGATTTCGTGCAAAATCAAAACATAGAAACGTTAAAATAATGCACTTCGCCAAAATTGCATGAAACACAAATTCATCAACGCATTGTACCTGAGAGATTAATTTTTCTTTTGACTCTTCAAAATTGATTTTATCCTCTGCCTTACTTCTGTGCTTTTTATCAGACTTATTCTTTTTTTCTTTAGCTTCTTTAGGCTTGAGTTTTTTAGAACTGGTATTAGAAACGAGCTCTTGCTCTTTTGGTTCAATTTCCAGGACCACTTCTCCTTTCGGAGTAGGTTGATCTCTTTTCTTACTTGATTTTGAATTCTTACTTTGGTTCTTAGCATTTTGAGCAGTTTCACTTGACGCATTATCCAAAATTTTATTGTCCTTAGATTTTTTAGGCTTGGATTTAGTCTGATTGTTAGTGTTTATAAGATTTGGCAGCTCAGCAGATGTACAGCTATTAGAGTTAAGCAAACATTGATCCACATTCTTAAGAGACACCATCTTGCAATATGTCCCAAGCTATGAAAACATGAAATTTTCCCTTGCAAAAGTACTCACTAATAGTCACTAGTCTACAGAGAGCTCTTAATTCATAAGTTTTGTTAGTTTCTTAAAATTAGAATGAAACTGGAAAGACTTCGTATCAGTTAAAAAAGTTTTATAGTGAGAACTATAACTACTTTTTTTGAGAACTCTCAAAATGTTCTGAACCTTCCGATTTAAGAAGTAGTTCATTACTTTTTTTGGATTTAAGGAATATCAAAACTCTTTAAATGAATACCAAGTTTTTCCAGCTCTTTTTATATTTGATGCAACATTTTATATTTGGATCATTCAACAGATTTCAGCAATAAGAGTAGTAACACACGTGCTACTTCCAACCACCAGATATTCCCTGAAGCTGAGTTTGATGAAATGTTAGTAATCGTTAGTACATCACAAAGAAAAAAAAAAGATTGGTGCAAGTTAGTCAAGGATGATTACAGAAAAATTAATCATCTTAAAGATCGTGATTTTAAACATACAATTACAAATATTTAGAGTTTAAATAAATCAACATAAGCTTGTAAGTTTTTGTTTCTATTTAAATTTTAGATTTGAATAAATCCAACCTGTTTATTTTTGTTGAAAAGTTAAAATTTGTTAGTATGTTTAAAACATTCTCTTTTTAGAGATAAATTTGCAGTGAAAAGAATTTTATTTTTTGGGGGATATTTAAATTACAGAGGCCTTACCTTTGCTGCTCTTTCATAGAAAAGGCGCTCAGCTTTGTCATAACATGGCTTTTCCACCCAAATCTTTTCTTGTGCCAGTGCAGTTGCTGCCATATTTTAGAGATTTGAAAAATGTAGGATGGGAATACAATAAATTCTGTAACAAAGATATACGAAAAAGTAGGTATACAATTTTACACCAGCAATTTAGTCAAATTCAAAGTCACTAACAAAATTTATTTTCTAATAAATTTACCATTTAATTCACTTATTTTGATTAAATTTGTTAACAAACTCATGAGTTTGTTAACAATTATATAGTATCAAACTTTTGAAATTGTAACACCTGAAGTCGAGTAAAAACATGCTTAGTTTATTGTATAAAAATACAAATACATAACAGTTATAATTATCACATACATAATAAACCATTTCAACTAATTCACTAGAGTCATGATTAAAATTCGTTAAAAACTAGTAATACGAAAAAATCAATAAAGTAATCATCAATCACAATCGTCATCGCTAAAAATCTCTGACTTAAAATAAGTCGTAGAAGAACCAGGTTTTGGAAAATTCAATTCGTAACTTATATCACTTGCTACTTTCTTAAGGTCCTCCTTTTTTGTAAACTTTGCTAACAATCCATAAATTAGATCATGTTCGTTTGGATTTTTAGGAAGGACACACGGATAAATCTCTTTGGCGTGAAAATACTGCAAAAAATCTTTTAATTCATTGCAAGAAGCATGCGACGAATAACAAACTGAGAATTGTCTCTCCCTAATTTCATCCCATTCTGCTATTACACTCGACTCTAATTGTCCTCTCCATTTAAAAACAGATATATGCACGGCTAAAATGTTGTTTTCGTCGATATCTGAACGACAACGGAGATTTCTTTTAAACTCTCCAATTCTCAAGCATGCATGAATGGGTGTACTTTGAGGATTATTTGTAATGTAAGGACTAATCTCTGTAATCCGGCTGTAAACTTCGTAAACACAATCCTTAACGTGGATTTTTTTATTCAGAGCAATGGATACTTCTCTAAAAACGTATTCGAGTCCATAATTATAAGGCAATTTTAAAAGCACTACATTCTTTGGATCTCGATTAAGCCAATCTTCTACAGCTCTCCTAATTTCCTCTACGCTCTCTTTCCTTGTTGGAAATTTAGAATATTCTAAGTTTAAGAATGTCGTGTCTAAATAAATTTTATCGAATTTCATAGGAAATAAATTTTTACCGTCGTGATCATGTAAAGGTTTTATTTTAGGCAAGTCATTTGAATTAATTCTAAAGTCGCCTGTATATAAAATTTTCTTATTGTTACTTTCAAAAAGAAACATAACCGATCCAGGACAATGACCAGCAGGAATTAGTGTTACTGTTACGAAAACAATAGCGTCATTTTCTCCTTTAAAATCAATTACTACCGGACTAAGCAAAATTAATCCTCTGATCATTGTAGACTGAATTAAATCAGATCTAGCGTTCAAAATTGCTTTGGTCACAACACTGCAGTATAAAAATTTATTGCTTCGTTCCAAGCCTTCAATAAAAAACTTATTTAATCCCTCCATGTGATCAGCATGGCAATGACTTAAGAAATATGCAGAAGACTCTAGGTTTTCTTTCACAAAACGATCCACCGAGATGCCCGGTATTTCTTCGATTGGCCCAGGAAAAGTCGACATTCTGGTCAACACCACGTGGTGATTCTTTTTGAAATTCTGTAAACCAAAGGTTAAGAATCAACTGTGTCTGTATTAATTAAAACTTCACTAATTTTAATTAAATTGCCCTTGGATCTTATGTAACACAATAATCTTTTACAAATTAATTCAAAGAAGTTTTATTTGTGTTGCCCACCTTAATAATTACTTTAAAAAAATAAAAGAACCAATGAATCCTTGCTCTCATATAGTTTTGAGACACTGATTTTCAATATTATATAAAGATATATGAATAAAATATCGGATAATATCTTTGTTGTGAGAAGTAAAAGAACATTTTCATACTTTTACTCATTCTCAAAGAATAAACAGTGCAGTTTACTTAAAAAAAAAAACGATTTAAACCTTTAAAGAGGATTTTAAATTCAGAAATATTTCGTTATGTCATTCCTAATATAATTCGAGTAACGAAATATAAATTTCTTATACTGCTTCATCGTTATTATAATCCTGAGTGACCTTTCAATGTCACTAGCTTCATAAAGTGGGTGACTAAATATGTAATTGGGAAAGGTATTATGTAAACAGTAAACTAAATTAGAGTGAAACTTTCCAGGATTTAAGCCATAATTCTCTCAAAACCATGAATATTTGGCAATTGCTTTTAAAATTTATCAGCTATGAGAAAATTCTATCATGTTCATGCAAATTTCTAAAAACTGACTTATTAATTCGTTTTAATTAAAATCTTGACTTACAATTAAGCATCATAACACTGCTTATCTGAAAAGTAGTTTATCTATATGAAACACAAGGTATTTCACAGAATATGATTTAATTTCTTTGACAGATAAAAACAGTTGTATGATTTGAGGTTATGTTCATAAGACGGTTAATCGGGTTAAACGAGTGATTTATTGCTCAATAACGTTATTTATAATACTCATGCACTGAGAAAAAACTTTTTAAAACTAGGTTCTGTTACTTATTTTAGTTTTATTGCCTTGCTCTAAACTAAAAATAAGTTATTGCAATCTGCCATGTGCCGTATCGATCGGCCAATTTGCATGACAAAATTGTGCAACTCCCAGGAAAGAAAAGTACTTTTATGTAGGCTAGAACCTAGTTAATTATTTGCTAATTTATCTTATAAATACCTTCAATCTTTTCTTACGTTTAAAAGCTGATAATTTTTCGATGGAATGTCCAAAAAGTACCGGATGCTGCAAGCAGTCTTGATTGTTTGCCCCCTACTCTCGAAAAGGCGTTTGCGCAGATAGTTTACACGCATGCATGTATTCATACGTGTATGTGAAAATGCCAACTGCGCAACTTCAATTTCCCCTCCCATGTCATGTATCTTTTCAACACTCCCCCCCAAAATCTTGAAATGGTACAGGATCGACTGTATTTAAAAAATTTTTTTCCTTGTTTTACTTCACTAAGAAAGTCAGGAACTTTGACCATAAAAAAGTGAGAATATGCATTAATTTGGCAATTAAAAATATGATTTTTGCCATTTTTGCACAACAAAAATGCACATTTAATCTCCGTGAATCCAGTAATGTTGATAATTTCCCGGCCATAACATAAACCACAAAAAATGGCCGCGCAATCATCACCAGCAAAACTCAAAGAGTTACGATTACCTATTTCGCGAGTGAAAACGATTATGAAAAGTTCTCCTTATGTTGAAGCGATAGGCCAAGATGGACTCTTTCTAGTTACTAAAGCTACGGTAAGTCTACAACTTATTTTAACTTCTAATGCTTTCTGAAAATCTGTGTCCCATGCGTAGGGGATCCGCACGTGAAAATTAAAGCGGTTTGTTTACGCGGTCAAATTTAAAATTCACTTTATTTTATATCCTGAAGTATTTTAATTTTTTAAACATGTGTTATAACATATTTCGGACGTAATTACAATAAAAAATACGGCTTTATTGATACAAAAGTTCCGCGCATTTCCTAACCTCAAAAATTTGAAACTCATCTAATATTTTCATTGTCTTTTAAATTTAATCATTTAATTTTTAAAATAATCATATTGTCATTACTTAATGAAGAGTGTAAATTTAATTCAGTCAGATTAAAATCAAAATGTATAGAAAAACACTAAATTGTGTTTCTTATGCGTTTCGAATTTTTAGTTTTTGATTTCAAAATTCAAAAGTTTACATTTTGTTAAGAATTAAATAATAACATTGCGTCTACTTATCCCGCGTTTATTTGTAGGCAATTTAAAGTGTATTTAAATAATCTATTAGAGTATTTTATTAAAATACTTAAAAAGTAACCGATCTCCTTTTAATTTCAGGAACTGTTCATTCATTATCTAACAGAAGAAGCACACTTGCAAGACAAAAAAGGACACAATCTGGATTATAAACACTTAGCAGAAGTCGTGCAGACTAATGACTCCTTAGAATTTCTCCAAGAAATAATGCCAAGGAAAATCACAGTCAGACAATTCAAGCAGATGATGGCAGAAAAAAATGCTGGAAGTTCTTCGGATTCCGATTCTGATAGCCAATCAGACAGTTCTTCATCCTCGGATAGTGAAGAGGAAAACACAGAGAACGATTCTTCGGACACCAATAAAAATAAAACAAATGGAAAAAGTGAATCGAGTGAAAAAAGCAGTTCTAGCGATAGTGACGATGATCAAAAAATGTCGGCCGACAGCTAGGAACTTTAAATAGATGAACGCACATGTGATTACAACTTTGCTAAATTTTGTAAGTTTTATTCTTTTATTGGTCTCCCGATTCTGAAAATTAAGTTTTAAAGGTACTCGAAAATATTTAGTAATAATCGCGTGTTTAATTTATGGTTCCGTTTTTTTACGAGATACGCAAAATACTTTTTAAACAAGTCTCAATAATATTTAAGCTTTTTGATACTTCGCTGAAGAACTTGTAATTTAAAAGAAAAACAGAATGTCAATTGCAGAAATCTATTGAGTACAACTATTTATCAAAATGAATTTAAATAATTAAAATAATTGTATGAATAAACCGGAGCCCTTTTCAAAATAATATTCTATAAATTTTATATCCTGTGAATAATTGGTAATAATTCTATCATATTTCATTCATTCTTTTTTTTTTTTTTATTTTACACTTTCAACCAAAAGTATGTCTATAATTTTCAATAAAAAAACGAAGACACGAGTTTAATAATAAATGCTTTCGTATATTTACATAACATAAAGCTATTTTGATACTTAATAACGAAGCTATTTAGAGTAAAATTGTTACTTAAGCCTAAGAAATTAATTCGTTAAGTGGCTATTAAAAGTAAGCTTCCTAAATAGTAATCAACCTTTTCGAGGAAATTTGAAATTCAAAGTTTCACGTAAATTAACCACCTATTCTACATTTTGAAAGTGCATTTGCAAAAATTTTGTATCTGCCAGTTTAATCTTGATGTACTTTTCCATAAGTGCCTTCCGAATATTCCAATCCATCTTCACTCAGCTTTTTCGCCAGGAAATAGATTTCCGCTAGCGCAATAATTAAAGAGACTATAATTCCTAGCAATAATCTAAAACCGAAGTCCAGGTCTCCGACGATTAATTCTACGCCGAGGAAACCAAAGGCGAAACCAGCTAAAACGGAAAATATGAACTGAGCGACTGCGATAAGCTGCTTGTTCATTTCTTTCACTGAAACAAATTTAAAAACATACAAAATAATGTTTTTAAGGTGAGAATATAAAAAATTATTATTAAAATCTTACTTTGTGCAGCTATGGAATCTTCAGGAAAAACTTTTTTATATGGATTGACGCCTTTGGTCATTGATGCATAATCCCTAGCATTTTGCTGGGCTTGAAGTTTTTTCAATCGCGCTACAAGTATCGGATTTTTTTGCTTCACTGGAGGTTCTGGTAGGTTCACGTCAGCGCTTTCCAAAAGCTCATGAAGATAAACCTTATCGGAAGATTTTCTGTGCTCTTCTAAATAAGAGTTCAACCATTTTACATCTTTTAGACTAAGGAGTGTCTCTCCCGATTTGCTAGAACTTTTCAATGCGATTATGTTTTCAGGCACGTTGTCCTTTTTCTTCACCTGCTTAGCGATGAAGTCAATGAGTTTAGCAGTCGGTTTTATCTTTAGGGTGTGATCTTTTATCGGTTCGACAAACATTCTAATAAAATTGCTTGCAGTGAAAATAAAGAAGACACTAATGTCAAAGCAAAAAAAAATAGAAAAGGGCGATAATAAGATTCTCTTAATTTCCCGACTACCTATTAATTAAGAAGATATGGAGGAAGGGTGATCAATTATGGTGAAATATGTAACTTCCTTTCCAGATCCACGTAATATTCCTTCAGCTCGTTTTCCTTTTCGAGGAATTCTTGATCGACTTTCTGACACTTCTCGCTCATTTCATTAATAAACTTTTGCCATTCTGACTTTCGAAGTTCCCTTCTGCCTTTTACTTGATTCTCCTGAAAATTGTTTTAGAAATTTTAAGGAATTGTTTGAATTAGAATTGAAATTAGATAGTGTTAGTTTTCTACTTTTACGTACGTTATTTAATTTTCCTTCTCTTTGCAGAACTCGTTCACACATACTAAGAGCTACGTCGACATTTGCTTTCAAACTGGGTAACTGAGAATCTCCAAGTTCTACTGTTCGGTCTAACTGGCTTTGACCAATATCGGTTGAATACTCTATAATTTTGAAGAGGCGTTCGACTTCTCTGTCATTTCTTTTGTCCTGAGTACCAAAAAGAAATATATTCTAATTGTTTCTAGTTCGAAAAAAATTCGAGGCTTTAAAAATATACACTAGGCATTAAATTTCATTATTTGCTTATTTGGTTGCAAAATGTCTTCAATTAGTAAATAAATTCTAAGTACACGTGAAAATTCGTATCGGAATTTGAGAAAAAAACACTAAATCACACGGCATGGCTTTTCTAAATAGAAAGTGTGTAAATTTGAAATAAAAACATTACCCAATTAAAAAATTTTAAAACTGTTTTTTTTTCAAATTAAAGGTTTCTTTATTTTTTAACTGAGAAACTAATCTCTATAACAAATTTCAAATTTAAAAGCTATATAAAATTCAGAACTTAAATAGTTGTTATTCAACACCTCCACTGCTGCAGAGGGCTCCGAGTTCTTTTCGCTCCGTATACCGCGCCAAGTCCTGTGTATAAGCATAGGAGTTATAGTGTTCTAAAAAGTTTAAATGCTCGGAGAACTTCTCGTGAGCACGAGCATATGCTCGACTTTTTATGCTGAGCATTTATGAGCATTTTGAATTTGAATGAAGAAATCATATTTTTGTATTTGTATTAACTTTTAAATCAGAAATGTGTTCCAGTTTACATTGTGCGTTTAATTTCAAATTATAAACACATAAATATCTAATTTTATTAAAACCTACTCAACTAATAACAACATTATTTGAATTTCGCACGAAAATGAAATAATTAAACTTAAAAAAAACACCTAATTCAAATTATAAAAGTAAATGTAATAAAAAATACATTTTTCTCGTGAAATAGTACTTAATATAAAACAACTGTATGTTAATAGCACTATATAGTGAGCTTTTAAAAAATATATGAATTAATTGTTAATATATCTGTTTAAATAATAAAAGCTTTAAATTCTCTTAAATGCTCTATAAATGCTCTGAGTTTAAATGCTAAGCATATTCTCAAGAGCATTTGCTCAACAAGAATTCTCGAGCATTTAAAGGTATTTGATACATAATGACGTCACAAATTACCGACCGATTTTTTATTTATATTCAGCGGGTTTAATATTATATTTTGAAAAAAAATCCAAAATAGTTTTTTTTGAAAATAAAAACTGAAACGCACCAGACATCGATTCCTTGATATATTCCTTATTATTTCCTCAAATTTCAGCATTATAT
>JBAGKK010147093.1:0-24161 GCA_037177015.1 Euceroptres primus
TAGGGGCGCTCAAACTTATTTTAATAAGAGAGAAATTCAAGTATCATGCTGAAATTGCGGAAAATAATAAAGAATATTTTGAAGCATCAATTTCGTGTAAAAGTAAATCATGAGGAATAAGCTTGACTCTGCGCAAAAAACGACGAATATTCCGCGAGCCCGGAAGCGCGCTCAAACTAGCGAGCGAAGTGACCGTCGCGTGCCATAAGGACCTCGCGCGCAGCGCGATGTTTAACGATTACGGTGCAAGAAGCGCGATGATCAATAATATCGGAGCGCGAAGCGCGACGGCCACTCCGCGCGCCCTAAGCGCGCTCAAACTTGCGAGCGAAGCGCGCGATGAGAATGTGCCCGCGCTTCCGAAGGGGGCCGGGCAGATTTTTTGAATTTTGAAAATGCCATATGTCTGATAATTTTCATTTTATCGAAAAATGTCATAAGGATAAATTGTTCTTCTCTCTGAGTACTATGAATACCTGTACATAGAATTTGTAAATTGCAAAAAAAAGTGGTCTCAAAAATTTGAAAAATGCTGTAATATTTTCAGTTTTTATTCAAAATGGCTGGCTAACGAACTTGACCTTCATTAAAAGAGTATACCAAAGGCCAATCCAATCTGTCAATTCTTTCGAAAGTTATCGTGCTAACGAAAAAAAATCTACAGGCAGACACATTCGCGAAAACCATTTTTTGGGGTTCAGGGGGTCTCAAAACGTGGACATTTGACAAAAACGGGGGGGGGTGAAATTTTACACAAATCTAATACCTTCTCTGATGAGAATGTAATAATTCATAGATCGAATTGTTCCTGTTTGTACTTACACATAATTCAATTCCCCACCGGTTGAACCTAAGTTTTTAATGATATTAAATTTTTAACTTATTTTATTACATAATGAAAGATGAAAATTTTTCAAAAAAAGTCGTGTCATTTGTTTGAGAGCTTTGAATTATTAATAATCATGCATTTTTTTTTGAACTTTTTAGGTTCATCCGGCGTTAAATTTTATTAAGTATCTAAATATTTTTGGTTTTTTATTCTGGGGCGAAAGCAAAAATCTCTACCTTGCACGCCGATCAGCACCGTCAACGTTGAGGCTGTGCGCAACAAACCACGTGACTTACGTTTAAACCGTCTTAATTAACATGTAAATCCCTGCATTTTATTTTTAAAATATGCGAAAGTATATACTACCACTTTCACAGAGTTTCATCAAGACACTTTTAAAAAAAAATTCTGGAAAATCACTTCATTTATAGCAATTTGCTTAAGATTTCCCCCTTAAATAAACTTTCTGTTGATCAATATTAATGAAGATGGAATTAAGGAACATAACAATTTTATACAACATTTTATTTAATTGTTATAAATAACGGATAGTTCGCCGCGCTTTGGTTATTTGTCTATAACTTCTTCAATTTTGTAAATTTAGGAATAAAATTTCCAACAATATATTTTCAAAACTATAAACTCTCAGAAAATGCAGAAAATCGATTTTTTAAACATTCTGGCTAGATCTAAGTTCTCAAGGAAAAAAAGGAAAGTCAACTAAGCTAAAATTAAAAAAAAATTTAAGTAATATTTGTTTTAAAAAGGGTTGAACACTTCAACGTTTAACTTAATTTACTCTAGTTTATATTAATTTTAATAATAGGAAAATTTTTGATATTTGTAAAAACGAATTTATATCTTGTTTGAGTTAGAAATAGGGAAAGGTTTTTATTATACTGCTGGTTTTGAGATTAGGTAGTAGAGAAATGTGAAACCAATCCTGGAGGCGAGGGAAAATTAGAGAAGAGAAAGCGCATCGGAAAAAGTGGAATGGATCGAGAAATCCGGGATCGACGCCGACGCAACGCTATAAAGAAATAAATTATAAAATACTGGCTTCTCTCCTCAGGGATGGCAATCCGCGCCAGGTCAGACAGGTCGTTATATCATTTCTACGCCTCCTTCTTACAAGCTTTATATTAACTGAGATTTCGAATATTCCATTTCGTATTCCGTTAAAAATAGTTTATTTATTATTTATAAAGAAGAGAGACAAGCGAACAAAATCGTAATCAGCAAATAATAAGCTATAATTATGCACTTTGTAAATGTTATAGTTATAAGCATGAGTTAGGTGTTATGTAAATGCTAGAATCTCATGTGAAAAAATGTTGAAACCACTCCATGAAAGTTCCACATAAAAATTCCATGTAGAATTCTAAAGAAAATTCCACACGGAATGTCACATAAAATTTCTTTGTGATATTATGCAGAATTCCGTACAGAATTCCACATAGACACTAATATTGAAATATATACTATATATAAAAATTCCACATAAAAATATCATTAAAATTCCATCCAGAATTCTGTACAAAATTCCACATGGAATCTCACATACAATTTCTATGTCAAACACTGAAAAAAACATGGTTAGTTGGGCCAACTATTTAGTTTGTAAGATATGGTACTGCTATTTTATTAGTTGACACAACAATTTCATCAGTTCCAGTGACAATTCAATTAGTACCAGCAACTAATAAAATGGTTTTTCCAACTAATAAAATAGCAGTACCATATCTTACAAACTAAGCAGTTCTATACGAATAATAATGTGTGAAATTATATATGGAATTTCATTTTATAAGGAATTCCATATGAAAAGGTATTTTATAAGCCCTATGTGAAAAAATTCCCGGGAATTTTTCGGGAAACCAGTCCTGGGAATTTGCCAGAAATTTCTCCCAAAGTTCTCGGAAATGTCCAGTAATCCATTCGCGCGAGTTTTCTGCGAATTTTTCAAGAGATTCCCGAAAAATTTCTAGGGAATTCTCAGAAAACTCTCTGGAATGGATTCTTAAAAATTATCTGGGAATTTTTTTGATTGCCAGGAATCCCACATAGAGTCTCATACCTGAATTCCAACTTCCGTACAAATGAAAATACACATGAAAATTCCGCCTGGAGTTCCATTTGAAAATCTCATGTGTTATTTCTACATGATATATTATGTGGAATTCTAAATGTATGGAATAGTATTTTATAATGAATTTCATATAGAAATTCCTTACTGGCATTTCACTCACAAATGCCATATGAAAGTTCCATGCAGAAATTTCATATGGAATTTTCATGGATTGATTTCCATAGAACTTTTTCCACAAAGTGTTAACAGTAGGGTGATCCAAAGTAACTTTTTTTGATAGAGGAATGCGATCCTCCCATTTTGTGTGGTTTTCGAAAAAAGAAATTGCGTATTCTTATCCTCAATATTAACCCGTGCCCCCGGGTCTTTAAAATTAACATAGGAATTTACATTTAAGGGAAGCTCATTTTTCAAAAAAATGGCAAAGATATAACTACTTGTTATTAACTTTTTACAAATGAAAGTTTAGGTACTTCTTAAGGAATGTTGAACGAATAATTTCCACCAAATAACCTTTAATTTTGACCCCCCCCCCCAACTCCTTTATATTGTGCCCCGAAAATACCCCAAAAATTGAATATAGTAACTAACAAAATTTAAAGTATTTTCTAACTAATTCTAAATTTTTTAAACAATTGTTGTTTGTTTAAACAGTTGTATTTTCCTATAAATCATTGGGATTAATGACACAGCAAGTGAATGTTGAGAATCATATTCTTTGTTTAAGACATTTTTCAATTGTTTACATAATTTCCATTTGTTCAATTTTTTTTGCAAAAAATCACGAAAAGTTATTGTTTTCTGGAATAATTGACACATTGAATGAGTTTTAGGATTAATATTATTTGTTTAAGACACTTCAATTGTTTAAACAATTTTCATTTGTTTAATCTTTTTTCGCAAGAAATTATGAAAAGTTAGTATTTTCTGAAATTAGTGACACACTTAATCAGTATTAGGAATAAAATTTTTTGTTTGAGACATTTTGCAATTATCTAAACAATTACTATTTATTCACTTTTAACTTTTCATGAGAAAGGTGAAGAAAATTCTAGTTTTTTCTAATTTCTTATACAATGTCGCTTATTATTAAGTATTTTCTCCTTTTAGAAGTTATACTCCAATTGTTTAAACAATAATCATTTGTTTAAACTATTTTTTCTTCATCTTTCTCATGAAAAGTTAAAAGTGAATGATTAGTAATTGTTTAAACAATTTCAAACTGTCTGAAACAAAAAATATTACTCCTAAAATTGACAAAGTGTGTCACCAATTTCAGAAAATACTAACTTTAAAGGATTTTTCGCGAAAAAAAATTTAAACAAATGAAAAATGTTTAAAAAATTGAAAAGTGTCGTAAACAAATAATATTACTTCCAAAACTTATTCAATGTTACATTTATTCCAGGAAACAATAACTTTTCATAATTTTTTTTAAGAAAAATTTTAAACAAATTGAAATTATTTAAACAATTGAAAAATGTCTTGAACAAAAAATATTATTCTCGAAATTCACTTGCGATGTCATTAATCCCAAAAAACCTAACTTATCATGATTTATAGGGAAAAGACAATTGTTGAAACAAACAGCAATTATTGTTTAAACAATTTAAAATTGGTTAGAAAATATTTAAAAATAATTCATGTTGAAAAATTTCCAGAATTCGATTTTTTAACATGAATTTTACATAAAACTGCTACAGGGAAGACTGACCTGAACTGGATAAAGGTTTCCGACCTGAATAATGCATAAAAATTACTATATATTTGAATTAAACGAACTACAGTAATTTTTTATAAGTAAAATTTATCAAAAATGGACGGTGTCATCATACGGTTTACCACTTACTTGCTGTTATTAAATTAAAAAATTGAAAAATGTTTTTTCGACATGAAGACGTAACTTTTTACTTCTGATAATTTCGTCATTTTTATTGCCGTAGGATTTTTTTACAACTATTCTTTTGTTCCTTATATTCACGGAACCCTTGGCCTTAAAACTTTACACAGAAACAGTCCTTTAATTATCAAAAATAACGTAATTATTATGTTTTTATTGGCATTGTCATTTTTCCCGATCTGGATATTTCGCGAAAGGTTAGATTTTTTTTGTTTTAGGTTATCAGCATTTTAGATTATCAAATGCTGCCAACCAAGAAATAATAGTAAGTTATGTTTAATAGTATGTTTAATGTTTATTTTAATCAGAATCTTTTAAGATATGCTAAATTTAATCAGTATTCAATATTTGATTTATAATTAGACACTTTAAACACCAAACTTAATAGTTTATTGATATTTATAAGGTGTATTAAACAAATTACACTCAAAAGTTTTTGAAATGACTCACGCATTTTGCCAACATAAAAGAAGTAGCTATTTTAGAAAATTTTTTCAGCATTTGAAATTGGCAGTAGTGGCTATCATCATCTGATAGTGAATATGACGGAGATTAGAGCTGGTGTATTTTTCACAATATAATTAAAAATATTACTTATATCAAGAAAAAAAACGTTTAAAAGTAACAGCACTGAAATTTTATTCAATAAGGTCAGGTAAAATATCGATCAATTAACACTGCGAGAGATGTAAACCACGATTATCCAGATAGAGGTCCTAAACCCTCATCTGGATAAAAGTGCAATGGTTCAGAAAAATATTAATTACGGATAAATATCTGATATAATCTGTGTTACGTTATTAGTATTATTTAAAGGAATGTTTTATCTTCAATTTGGTACGTAATACTTTTCTGTTTTCTATAAAATGTTTAATTATTATAAAGTCAAAGCTTTTTTTATCCAGATCGAGTCACTCTCCCCTATTCCATTTTTTGGTGCATTTTCTGGGCACAATATAAACTGATTAAGAGGGAGGGGGTCAAACTGACAGGTTGTTTGGTGGCAATTATTCGTTGAGCATTCCTTAAGAAGTGACTAAACTTTAAGTTGCAGAAAGTTAATAACAAATAGTTATCTTTGCCATTTTTTCGAAAAATAAGTTTTCTATATGTAAAGTCCCATGTTAATTTCAAAGGCCCGGGGGCACGGGTTATTATTGAAGAAAAAAATAAAATAAAAGGTACACAAATTCATTTTTCGAAAACCGCACAAAATGGGTGGATCGCGTTCCTCTATCATAAAAAAATTTTTGTAATGCATTTTTGGAGCACCCCAGTTAACAGTGGAATTTTTCACACAAGAGTGCGAAGTCTGCAAGTCTCTGCTAGTATAGAAAATCTCTAACTATGGGTGGAAGTAAAGGGGATACAAGAGGGCATATAGTGGAGTGTTAGAAGAAGGGGGAGGGATTCTGGTTGGGAAACTGGGAGAGATCCATTTTGGTATTCATGCTGACAGGTTGCCTTTATTGACTGTAGATAAACTCATAGTGGCTGCAGATACTCTTCTACTCTCACGCATGCCACACATACCATAAGGGATTTCTGGTTTTCTGGATTTCTGGTTTTGCACGCATACATCTCCTGCAGAAACACGCATGCACATTCTGCAATTGTGGACCCATTCGTATGCAGCAGATTGCCTACCACAAATACGTGAAGAGCTTTGATTTTCCAGCTCGAAAATCAAACCGTTACGATATTTCTGGATACTATTTCCCTTAATTCTTGAGCAGATTTTCGTCCTTGGTCTATGTTTTACAAAAAGACGGTTTTATAGAAGAAAAAGGAAAATAAATCAGAGATTTCAAATGTAATGGGAAATATTAGAAATAATAACTAACTTATCAGTTCTGTGAACTATTTTTAGAGCGTAAAAAGTTTAGTTTTCAAAATAATACGGTTAAAATCATGTTTCAAATCAAAATGAGTGATCAATAGCACACTGAAAAAATAGTTAGTTGGGCCAACTACTTAGTTTGTAAGATATGGTACTGCTATTTCATTAGTTGGAACATCTACTTTATTAGTTGCTCGTACCAATTGAACAGTCATTTCAACGAATAACATAGTTGTCACAGCTAATAAAATAGCAGTATCAACTAATAAAATGGCAGTACCATATCTTATAAGCTAATTAGTTGGCTCAACTAACAATTTTTTCAATGCATAAATAATTATTTTATTATGTGATAATTGTCTGTTATAAATAACAATTAGTCAATTTTATAATTATATTATTATAAAACTTTTACTCTTACTAATTTTTCTGACACGAAGTTCTAAGAACAACAATTTATAATAGCATACCTCTGAACAGATTGTGACAGTGATGAAACGTCAATTACGATGATCAAGTATTATCAATAATGATGATGTGATCATGTAATCACTCATCCAAATTTCCATTCATGGGATTAAATCCTTTATATAGAGCTAATAAATTGGTTTAATTTTAATTATCAATAGCTCATATTGTTCCTCAAAATATTCTTTAGAATTCTAATTGACACGTTTTTAAAAATTCCGACTTTTATCTAAAATGGAAGGAAAAACACAAAAAATCCTAATACCGAATTTGAAATAAACTATTAGGATTTAAAAATACATAAATTATAAAAATACATAAAAAATACATAAATTAATATAAAAATAATTACATATTTATTTACATATACGTAAATTACATAAATAGAAAACTTTACTTCAGGAAAATAAATTTTTTTAAAGCATGCTGCGGTTTCTATTTCAAAATTTCTTGAAAATAACTGTAAGTCTACTTTTATCTATAAGTATATTTTAAATTAACATAAAGATTTCATTAATTTTGAGCTTAACTGTTCGGAGCAAACAATGAACATCCTCAAATCCCTTTGATTGGCCAATTAAATATACGTCTAATATCTAATTAAATTACGGCCTCATTTTACAGATGAGGAAATATGATATTGATGATAAGGTACCTAAACAAGAGTATCATATTGTTTTCTTTTAAGGTAAATAATATTATGATGAGTTTTCTTTTCATAAAAATCTCACAAACAAAGGCATGAAAAGAAAATACAGTTATACAACATTAATGTAATACACAAGCCTATAAATATGTTGTAAGTATGAAAGTACTCCAAACTTTAAGAACACATATAAAGAAAATCACGAAAGTCTCGACCCATTGTTGCCTTTTTATCTTTATAATTATTGGTAAATAGATCATGTGAATGTAATCATTGAACAATTTTGATTCAAAAGTGATACTGAAATTAAATATAAGATCATTCTGTTTCGAAATTTGTAAAATGTTAATGTAATTTTGACAAAAAGAGTTATTGTCTGTTCCTGTATCATGAGAAGGTTTTAATTTTCTGTATTGGTTTATTAGTTTATTTAGAACTGATTTTGAATTAATTTTACATTAATTTATATTTTATACGTTTTTTCGGCTTTAAAGTTATTTCGGAATCATTTTTGTTCTTTAGAAGCTCCTTTTCGGAGAAGTGTTTCTCAAAAACCCATTTATACTACTGATTATTTGACTAGAAATTTGCTAAATTACTTATTTTATACATTCTCTTTTCCTGTCAATTATTACTTTGAAATCTCTTCTAATCCTCATGAACTAGACTTTTTTAAATCTTCGAAATAATGGTATTATATATGATACATGCATTTTAGCAACTTTAAACATTGCTTATTCCATCAAAGGAAATTTTCAAAACAGAAAAGAAATTTAAGTGTTTATCTTTTCATTCGTCTGTAGTTTCCTCTTTTCCTTTTCATTTCTCGGTCGACGTGCTTCTGATTTTAGGAACATCCGGCATAACGCGTTTGATATTCCGCGTCAGGAAACAGCCACATCGAGGAGGAAATTTCGCCAAAGCAAACCGCACTCGGTTGCTTGTGCATGTGTGTGCATGCTTGTATTTACCAGACGAATGCATATGTCCGCTCGCATGCATAAATATTCATGCGCATGGAGCACGTGATTCTACATGTATGTGTATATTTGAGACCAATGTGGATTATGTCTATACGAGGAATCCGCGAGTTAGAGGAAAAAGGAAGAAAACTTAGAAAATTGTTTGTGTTTCCGTAAAATCTTCTGCTTAGTCTAAATAAAATATTACATTATAGTTGGAAATTTTGTTCATTTTAAAATTTCGTGAACTTCAAGTATATTGTAAATAAAAAAGGATCTGCAATTTTTTCCAATTTAATTTTTCACTACTTTTGTACTATATTGCAAAGTTTATTTTTCCACTTCTTTCAAAGAAATAACTGTAACGCATCAAAGTCCTTCAATTTTTCAATTTCCTTCACTTCGACAGGTGACGTAATCTCTTCTTACCTCTGTTCGTATTCTACTTTTAAGAGTCAATGTTTTCGATTCCCGGCAATTTTTCCTCTTTATTATAATTCTTTTCATTTTTTTTATTGGACTTCTCGAAGTTATATATAATGTACACTGTCTAACACAAATTTTCCTCCCAACAATTCACAGAAGAATTTACGTTCGTAAATTCTTCTGTGAATTTCGATCTAACATTTTTCATAATTTGCACAGCATTTGCAGTAATATGTATTCATTAAGAGGTCGGTAATAATTTCAAATATATTTAAATTAACGACAAAGTGTGAGAATTACACTCCTCTGCTTTATGTCCCTATTATTATTACACCAACCTCCCACTTCTTTTTCCGGTGCTTTTCACTCCATACCAGAAAAAAGCATAATCTCGTTACGAACCTGCGGTTGATATCGCGGTTTACTTTCCATTTCCGGCGATTTAGAAACGAGAGATAGAAAGCTAGGGAGAGAATTACACGGTAAAGTTTAATGGGAAATTATCGGGAAGCATAACTGCCGAGTCGTTTTACTGGTTTTTAATATCCCTGGAAGACAGATAACGGAAGTAAAGCTTTTTAAGGGCGTTCTTCATTATCATCTCTCGTTGAAAGGTTATGCAATAATTCTCAATTCATGTCACATTTTATGAAAAGATTTTGCAACTTTAATCATTTCAAATTCCCTTATACTAAGAGAAAATATTAATTCATAATTATCTGACAATCAAAGAACAAACATTAACACTGTTAGAAATTTTCGTATATTTCCGGAACTTGTAGGTTACGAGATAACAGAAATTTTTATATAATGTAAGATACTTTTCAGAAACCGTATCTGAAAATTACCAAATTGTAACTGAAATTCATAAAACTGTGACTGAATTTTCATGCATTTGTCTTAAATTTCAGTTACGGTAACTGAATTTTCATAAATTTATCTTAAATTAACAAAACTGTGACTAACTTTTCAGTTACATGTAATTGTATGAGGCTTCAGTTACTTGAAAGTACAATATTTTCTGTTACATTTTCGGAATTTTAAGATACAAGTTTCAAAATTTTCAGTTACAAGTATCGTAAAATTACCAAAATGGAACTGAATTTTCAGTTACTTGTAACTGAATTTTCCTAAATTTTTCTTAAATTTACCAAATTGTAACTAAAATTTACCAAACTGTAACTGAAATTTCAGAAACGGTAACTGCATAAAGCTTCAGTCTCCTGTCCCTGAAAATTGCCATGGAAATTTCTAATAATGAATACGTCAAGAAATGAATCATTTGGAACATCAAATTTTTAGTAATTATAAAACCAACGATTTAAAATCCTAATGGACTGTCTCTCCAATTTTCATAATCCATGAAAACGTTTCAAAATCCATTTTTAAACGTTGGTTTTATATGTACTATAATATACATAGTTGTTTGTCCTAGTGATTCGTTTATTGACATCATATTGATCATATTAATCATATTGAATTTTTTCAAGGAATAAATTTTATCAGGTGAAGTAATTTTTGTTGCAGATAATTTTTACCCCAGAACCGAGGTAAACTTTATAATTTGTTTTCTCTGTGAACATTCTTTAAATTTTACATGTGTGCTCACTTAAGGGGGTATATATGTAAAATTTTCGATTTTATTTTTATTTTATTTTCTTATAGGCGCATTTTTTAAAAATATTTTGGGTTTACCTAGATTAGAAAATCTGGAAAATTGTGGAAGGTACAGTCTAAAACATCGGAATGGATCCGCGCGCTTAATGATATTCATGAGCCGGGAGGAGCACCACGGGGATGCAAATTTGAAAACTTTTATTAAACCACGCGGTTTTCAAATTTAAAAACTTTTATTAAATAATTAGAAAGCTAGGTTTATCTTCTCTAAAGTGACCCCTCATTGAACACAATTGGATAAGTAGTTTTCCCGAAAAAAATTATTCAGTTGAGGGAACATATAAGTATGTTGTTAAAAAACTAAATGCGTTTTTCTCGAACTGACGTTTTCCAAACGGTCGCCACGATTACCGACGAACCAATTTTCCGAATAACTTCCAATTTGCACATCAACTTCAGAAGCTAATTCTCTATCGGGTGAGCATTTGAAAATTGTTTTAAAAAATAATTTAAAAAATGGCGGCCGAAATAAGCAACAAAAACTCGGTTTTTGGTATTTTTGTTAATTACTTACCCGACATTTTGTCAATTATTTTTTAAAACAATTTCCAGAGGTTCACCGGATGATTAGATAGGCGTAGATAATAAATCACCTAAAAAACCTTTTTTTCAGAAGATTTTACGTACATACCCCCTTAATAGACATGGGGTACGTGCAGGGGTCGGGAAGTATAATCTCCCTCGATTTTTATTCCCAGCTAGGAACTGGCTATTGCGTTAAGTGGTGCAATGGAATGTGAAATATGTTGCTTAACTTGGTGACTGTGAGAGAAAGAGGGTAGTTTCCATCCACGACATAACCGCCTCGTGCAAAGATAAAAAGTTGAGTGAGGAAAGCAGGAAGTGAAATTTCATACAATGAAACAGAAGGTGGGACAAAAATAATGTATTAAAATTTATGAAGCGTTGCAGCAGCATGAAGAAGAAATTAAAACGAAAGATGAAATAAATGAAGAAGAATTTTGTATTAAAATTAAAACATATAGGTAATTATAAAATACAAATAATACATATGTATGGAAAAAGCTTTAAGAACCAACGAATATTTTCTTAAAAGCGGGTGTGAATATGATACAAGTTCCCCTTTACCTCGTCTAGCATTTTTAATAGAAGCTTGCAACATGCATGTGTAAGCAACTGGCTGAATTCATACTACATTCATGTGCTTCCAAACTCCCTCACACGAATTTCCGAAACTACTTTCGCTACTAACTGCCGCGCTAAACATGAAATATCTTGACTCATATTTTTCCAAATTGCTCATTTTACATAGAATTACAATTTACGCCTGAAAAATAGCGGGTTCAGCAACACAATTTCTTCGTCTGTGCAATGGTGGGCACGCTTTGCATTTTTTCTCGATTGTTTGACCGTAAAAGAACTTTTTCAACTTGCATTCCTTTTAAGGTTAATATCCACTCAAAAAGATCATGATTGATTTATATCTGCAGTCAAAATCATTTTCCATATTAATTATGGGGTTTAGTGACTTTCCTACTTCCTCAGTCTGGTTAAAAAAAGTTAAATGAATTCAATTTTTTAGAGAATCTCCATCTTAGTATTTAAATTGTTTATTTAATTTGTTTTACAACTTTCAACGAAACTTGGTTCTCTTTCGATCTCGTTTTCATCCGCAAACTTGAAACCACTCGGTAATTTCAACCAGTTAGTGCAAAGTTTGTGTAAAGAAGGTTTCAGAGTTTAGAGGAAGATCAAGAGCACACAAGAAGAGAGGAAGAAGGTGGAGAGAGAGAGAGGTGGCAATAACGAAAGGAGAGAGATAGAAATGAGTCGGTCGGAATGAGAAAGAGAGAGGCAGAATCTTCGTGCTAAGAATATAAACAATGCATTTTAATTAGAGCTCCTTGCCTCGAAGAATGCACAATTGTTACCTCCGGCCTGGAATTCGCTGGAGGGCGGACCAGACTCTATGTTTTCTCTCACTATTTCCAGAGCCTATATAAGCCGTACATACGTAATTTGCCCGTACTGCCATCCAATATAATGTTATTGTGAGAAATGCGGCACGCTTTGTATCACAGGCGCATTCAAGAGACAAAGGAAAAGAAAGGTAAATTAACTAACTGAAATATTTAGCACAACGCAATACGAACAGTGCACACTATCAGTCTTTTTTCTACAAGAGTTTGTAATCTCGCGAAGGATATAAAAATGTCTGACGAGAACTGGTAAATTTTTTAATAGTTAATGAAATACATAATTAAATTATAAATTTTAATTTTTAGGTTAAAGTGGACTGAATAAAAAATTAAATTGCATTCAGCAGAGGTTTTAAACTACTAGCAACGGTTAATAAATTAACAATCACCAGCAAGGGTCAATAGAAGTCACTGGCAAAGGTCAATAACAATCCCTAGCAATAGTCAATAACAACCTTCAGCAAACAGTCAATAAAAACTCAAAGCAAATACGAATAACAATCTCTAGCAAAAGTCAATATCAACCTCTAGTAATGGTCAATTAGAGCAATTAGCAGCAGTCCACTACAAACCCTGATGACATTGCATCGATCAATAACAACCAATGGCCATAGCTCAACGGCAAGTCTTCAAAAAAATCAATAAAAAACCTTAGCAACAATCAATAAAAATTCCTAGCAACAGTCTATAACTACTTGCAGAGAATTCAACGACAACAGCCCATTGAAACCGTAAATAAAAACTTGTAGCAACGGCCAATAAAAATCCATAGCAAAAGTCAACAATACCCTTAGCCAAGGTCATCAAAAATCCCTAGCAACGGTCAATAATAACCCTTAGCAATGATGAAAAACAATCTTTAGCAAAATTCAATAAAATCTTCTAGCAGCAGTCAATAAAAAAATCCCTAGCAACCGTCAATAATAAGCTTTAGGAACAGTTATAACGACGCATAGCAAAGCTCAATTACAACCCATATCATCGGCTACTAATAACCCTTAGTAATAATGAATTACAATCTTGAGCAACGCTCAATAAAAATCCATAGCAAAGGTCAATTTCTTGTACATTATTTTTTAATTCTATTAAAAACACAAGGTCAATAACAACCCCTAGAATGAATCCATAAAAACCTGTAACATCAGTCAATGAAAATCCCTAACAACAGACAATAACGTCCTGCAGTAACGAATATTAGGAACCCCTAACAATGGTAAAAAAAGTCCTACATTAACGGTCAATGACAAATCCTATAAGCGATTAATAAAAATCTATAGCATCAGTCAATGAAACGGTCTGGCAAAAGTCAGTAAAATCACATACTAACGAACATTATGTACCCTTAACAACTGCCAAAAAAGCGTAACACAACGGTCAATAACAACCTTACCCTCATTCCTAATAATATGCAATAACAACCTGCCGCAATTATCAAAGAAAACTCATAGGAATTATAAATAGCAGTCCTTAGCAACAATCAATATCAACCCTTAACAACGGTTAATTAAAATACTTAGTAACGGTTAATTACAATTCTTAGCAAATATTAATTAAAATCCTCAGCAACAGTCAATTAAAAGCATTAGTGACAGTCTATTACGACCCCTGGCATCAACCAATAACAAACAGTGGCCATAGGTCAATAGTAAACCTTAAAAACAGTCAATAAAGAACCTTAGGAACATTTAATAAAACGGTCAAAAACAACCAATTCCAACGATCTATAACAACCCGTAACAACAGTCATTAAAAATTCATAGCAAATATTAAGAACAATCCCTAAAATGGGTCAATAAATATCTGTAGCATTATTTAATAAAATCATTTAGCAAACAGTCAATAAAAAACTATAGTAATTAACATTAAGAACCACTAACAACGGTCAAGAAACGCCCATAGTAACGGTCAATAACAATCCGTGGAACGGTCGTTAAAAATACATAGCAAAGGTTAATAACAACACCTAAAATGGCTCAATAACACCCTTTGGCAACAATCCACAGTAACGAATATTAGGAACCCCTAACAACGGCCAAGAAAAGCCCATAGCAACGTTCAATAATAACCCGTGGAACGGTCACTAAAAATCCATATCAAAGGTTAATAACACCTAGAATGGGTCAATAAAACCCTGAGGCAAAAGTCTTTAAAAATTCTTAGCAACAGTCAATAACAATCCTTTCAACGGTAAATAACTGCCCATAGCATCGAAAAATAAAAATCTCTAACATAGGGTTAGAAAAACCCATAGCAGCGGGCAATATAATAACACCTAGCAGAAGTCAATGAAATACAATTTCGTAAAATTTGAATCTAGGAAGCGAACTAAACCTCTCTCATGGGTCTTCTTCTAATTAATCTCTTCTTTGGCTTCAATCTACTTTGTCCTGCACGTCATTAATAACTGTTATCTTAGTGGTCTGTATTCTATTTAACTTTATGCCATTTAATCCTTGTCTAACTTTGCCATGATATAAACCTGTCTCCTGACTTGTAGTTTAACTTTGTCTCATTTACCTTCTCAGAACTTTGTATTATTATAATTAAATCAGAATTTCCTTATTTTATCTAAATTTCACAATATTTTACTTTTCTTGAGAAATGAAATTATCCTAGGGAACACACATACACGTGTATTATACGTGCACTTTACACCAAACACACGTGTAAAATACGTGTCATATGTCCGCCTTAAACACGTGATTTTACACCTAAAATACACGCTGTTAAAAATCGGAGTTTTCATCAATTCCGAATTCGAGCCTATAAAAGAAATTTAATTTTGCGGACGTCATGCACGCAAACAAATATTTTATTAATTTTCTGGTATCTACTTCAAATAAAAAATTGGCTAACTGCTGCTGCTGCAATTGTTTGTTTGAAATATAACCAGAAAATTAATAAAATATTTCTGTTTGCGTGCATGACGTCCGTAAAATTACATTTCTTTTATAGTTTAGTTTAGTTTGGTTTAGAGTTTACTTAACCATGGAGCAGTGTCTCCTAGGGCAATATTGTACATTGTTAAGTACAAGACGTACAATACGTAATACTTAGTAATTAATAAATTCTAAGTTCAGAGTATAGATAGATAGAAAATAGCATAAAAATAATTAATTAATTATACTATGCACCACATCGGAAAAGTAATGTAGATAATAATCGAGTGGATTAGAAAGTAGTAGTGCACATTATAGGCTCGAACTCGGAACTGATTTTAACTCCAATTTTTAACAGTGTGTATTTT
Organism: Euceroptres primus; assembly: GCA_037177015.1. NCBI lineage: Eukaryota > Metazoa > Arthropoda > Insecta > Hymenoptera > Figitidae > Euceroptres > Euceroptres primus. The sequence goes on from JBAGKK010147093.1 coordinate 16,025, forward strand.
AGATATAAAATCGTAATATTTAAAGTGGACATATGACACGTGTTTTACACCGTATCTGTTCTTGGGATTTATTATCATAAAGCTTCAATTGACATGAAATTGGATATTTTTCTAATTAAATTCGTTAACTAAAATTTTTCAGTTTACAGAATGACTTTAAACTTTTGCACTTTTAAACTTGAAAGGTTGTATGTAGAACCTTAACAGTCTTCTTTTCAGCTTTAAAATGTTGGTGCTTGTAAATTAAATCAATTTTGCACGTTCCGGTTACTATAGCAATTTGTGTCTTTTCAAACTAAATTTTGTGCAGGTCAAAAATTGAAACGTATTTAAATTAAAAGCTTTAAAATATAAATTTGGATCCAAACTTTTAATTTAAAAATTAACACATGAGAACGTCTGGTTAAAAATATTTTACATTTTAATCCCTAGAAATTCTAAGTCAAAGAAAATCTCAACAATTCTTTTTAATTATTCTCGTAAATTTCTTCATGATGAGAGCTGTTGTCAGAAATTATGCAAAACTTAAAATACTCCTAGAATATTCGAGAAAATATTTCCCTGAGAGAAGCAACTTCCTCAATCTGAAATTGTTAGAACAAACATTTACTCTGAAAATAAAAATATTATCAGTTTGTTTAAATGGAGAGAGAAACATAGAAAGAAAGTGTTTATTCAGGAAGATTTAGATCAGTAATGTCATAGAACTCATCTTCCCCGAAAATGTTGCTCCTCCTTCTCTGTATCTTTATCTGACGACACGTAGAGTACTTATGTCAGTTTTTGTGGGCACGCGTAAATCCGAGAAGAGTTCTGCGCGACATTTTCATGGTTTTAACCTTGGTAAAGGAAAAGTAATGGCCCGGACCCGATATTAAACACCCTCAGGAGAAACATAGAAAGAGAAGAAAGATGAGGGGAGAGTGGACTATCGGAATTCTCTTCCTATATTATTTATGAGTTATAGATCCACGTACTAAGGGGGTGGAAAGTGCTTGCAGCCGTGTTGATACTATTATCTTGACTGGAAGAATGCAAAGGATCTATTGCGCCTTTTAAAATTAAAAATAAAATTTTTCAGAAGCAATTTCAGAAATAACCACAATTTTTATTGTTCTTTACTGGTGTGCAAAATTTTTAAAAATCCGAACCCGACGACTCTGGTTTTTTTCGGGTCTAGACGGATTTCAAGTTCGCAACCCGGTCCGGAAACCCGAAAGCCCGACCCAATCCAACCCGAAAGCCCGAAAACCCAAACTAACTCCAAATCATTTTGCACATCACTATTGTTCTTACAATAAGCAGCATTCCAAAAATCATCTTTTCTCTCATGTATTAAAATTTTCTTCTGCAAAAGGACTTTTTTTAAGAAAACATAAAGAAACGATTTCACTACATCGCCAAGAAGTCAAATCTGATTGAAGTAATGGTGGTTCTGAATGAAACGGTGGAATTTTTTTTACAGTAAAAGTATTGGTGTAAAATTCTCCGAGAAATCTCTGTAGAGATGAAAAGCATTTTCTTTGTCAGCTAAAGTGGGCTCATTGGCGTTCTCGTACAAAAATGTCTCAGAGAATAGAAAGACGATAAAAATGAGATTGCTGGTAAGATGAGGTTCCTTCGTAAGGAATTTCTCTGGTTAGTGAGACACCGTGAACTTATTGTAAACACTTTCACAAATGGTAAATGTTCTAGAAGAGACACTCTGATTTTCAAATCTCGAATTAGAAGGATTCCAACAAAAAGTTTCATTTATATTTTCAATTTATAATTTTAATTCTACTTCTTTTGAACGTCTACAGTTTTTTAAAAAATGTTTCAAACTAGTGCTTAATCTGAATACGAAACAGTAACATTTTTAAAGACAAATCAATGTTAGAGAAGATCCTTAAAAAGACATTCAGAAGATAATCTCTGGAAATGTTTCACGACTAGAGTGAGCCTATATTTGGGCGCTAATTGCTCTCGGTGTTTGCGGAAACGAAGTCACGAAGGTTAATCGCCGTTTAGCACGACTGAACATAAGCCTTAATAGGCGGTATCCTACGTTATTCAACTCAACGTAAGTAAATCTCCGGCAGAAGCGTTTCCCAAGAGCGGTAAATTCTGTGGTTGTAAGAAGACGAAAGCGTTAGTAGTCAATGCTTGCAGAAATTAATATAAATCTCATTTCCTCGCTTGCTACTCGTATTGTCTTACGACTTCCCGCTCTCTTCTTCACCGCTCTTACTTTCTTTATATCACGCGCGATAAAATTTGCTCCCATTTCGTTTCTTCTTTCACCCTCGTCTGCACTTAATAATCTTGGTCGATCGAATATATGGATGGTTGCTCTCAAAGTTGTCTATAAAATATTTTAATAACGAATCCTTGAATACAAGAGACGAACTGTGCAATATTTAAACAAGTTCCTCTGAGAAGAGTTTGAAACTGAATTTTGAACAACAATTACATTTCTTATCTTCAAGGTAAAAATAAAAAACACAAAATGTAAAATAAGTATTTGTTTCATGAAAATACTGAGTTTAAGCAGCCAATCGAGGAACGAAACAGGGAGATGAAAGCTAATGGAAAAAAAGCTTGTGTTTGTTTCAATTTGGTATAAGTAAACTGAAATCTAAGCCAGGGAACCCGATTTCACTGGGGTAAAATCAGCAAAGCAGTCGAGGACAATAAAAAAGTGTAGGTGCACGCGTTAAAAAAGTTCGGAACAATCTGTTTAAACCGTAAACGTGACCAGTGCTGGTGCACGTAACCATAATGTCCAGATGCATGTAAGGTTCCTATCATGTATCCACTACTTTTTGCTTGGCTTGGGATCTCCTCGTGGATTATTACAGGCGTGACCTGCTTTCATAATTCGGTATCTATTACTCTCCATGAACACTATGTTGCATTTCTGACATACTAAATTGTGCAACTGTATCCAGCAAAATGAGTTTTGCAGAGAGATAACAAAATGTAAATTTTCCAGTTTCACTAATATAAACATTGGAAAAATATACAATTAAAATTAAAATTATAATTATAATAGACATTTAACTAATCATGTATTTTTATAACTTACTAAGCGAGGGTTGGGAGTAATTTACTTAACTAAAATTGTTGAATAAACTGACAATGAATAACAGTCGAGAACAGTATGCTGACAAGGAAGGATTTCGTGGGCGCTTGTCTAATAGAATAAATAATCAAAACAACAATAAAGTTTAGGGATCTAAAAATTCTAGGATATAATAAATGAATTAAATAAAGAAACCTATAGTAACGGAAAATAACAACCCCGTAGCAAGGATTAACAACAACTCGTAGTAATGACCAATAACAATATACCCTTATCAGCGGTATATAACAACCCTTAGCAATGATTTTTGGATTTTGGAACATTTTTTGGAAACGGTCAATAAAAATTCGTAGTAACTGTTAATAACAACTCCCTAACAACGGACAATAATAACCTTAGTAACGGTTATTAACAATGCTTTGAACAACGCCTAGTTGCGATCAATAATAACCGCTAGAAACAGTCAATAATCAGAGTATCGATCCTGCAGACATTTTTAAATTTCCAGTTTTTCTCTTAGTCAAAGTTATCAATTTTCCCAGGTAATTAAGAGTTATTTTCATACTTTACTGAAGATGAAAAGCAGTGAAAATGTAGAGTACTTTCTTGTGCGGTAGAAGATAATTAAAGTTCAAATATATTTGTAAATTTACAGACTCAATCTGTCCTGTTCTATTCCTGATTCCAAATATGGAATCAGGAATAGAACTCGATAGATTCAATTAATTAACGAAACCCACATGGGATAGTCTGGATCTGTCCTGTTGCCTATGGTATGGTTCCCCATTTGTGTCGTCTGGCTCCTAAACTCAATCTTATACAAATACAAGGAATGGGAAGTCCAGTATCGTAAGCAAATAACATGTAGCTCTTTGTCGTAGAAAGCAGAGAACGTACGTAGTATAAGGGTGGCTAGGATTGCTTTCGAAAGAGAGAGAATTTGAGAGAGAAATACAGAGGGATAAGGGATCCTTGAATACATAGGGAGGCAAGAGGCTGACATCGTTGGAGTGTTTAATTAAAGAAATTCTTGTTTACCTGCTGGTCTCTGCTTTGCGTCGTCGCCATCCTCCGCCAAAGTCTCGGTTAGAAGCGTACTAACAGGTGCCGTTAATAACTTATTCAGGAACATCGAGTCGCCCTCGGCTGAAACAAGAGACGGGGAAACATTTGAGAAGGAAGTTGTGGGAACGAGAGAAAGTGAGAATTCCCCTTAGGGCATTGGACCTTTCTAACCTTAGAAGCAGAATATGTCACTATATGGTTTCCTAAAGCCTTTGATGTTGCTTCAAAGTTTCATTAAAACTCTTAAATTAGTAAACATTAACTTCCCCACTTCTTCAGATTTACTTTGCCATGGTTAAACTCCGTCATTAAGAGCCTTTCTTTCTGGTATCATTAAGCTTACAGATAACTTCGAGAAAGAAAGACGAAAATTGAGGTTAAGTAAAGAGTGAGAATAAAATAAAAAGCGGTTCAAACAGAAAGCATAATCATTCAGTCAGTGATAAAAGAAGACTAATGCTATGTCACAGAAATTGAAAAAAATTGAAATACTTTTGAACAAAAAAATACATCAATTAAATAAAGCAACAGGCAATAACAACTTATAGCAATGGTTTGTAACAATCTCAAACAACAATCAATAACAACCTCTAGCAGAAGTCAACCAACAGCAACGATTAATACCAATCCTTAATGATACTGAATATTATTGCTAGAAGTTGTTATAGATCATTCCTACGGATTTTTATTGTCCGGTGCTAGAAGTTTCTAATGAACAAATCGTAGCAACAGTCAATAATATTAAACGATTATTAACAACTCAGCATGAGCCAATTAAAAATCCCTAGCAACGATCAATAACAATCCGAACAATGCAACGGTCGGTCGATAGCAACAATTAACAACGATCTGTAGTAACGATTAAAAACAACCAAATTTTGCAATGAAAGCTTCTAGCAATAGTATAATCTGTTACTAGAGGTTGATATTAATCATTTTTATTGGTTGACCGTTGTTAAGGATTGTTATTGTCCGATACTAAGAGCTTTTAATGAACAACTCGTAGCAACAGCCAATAGTAATAGCTCGTAGTGACGATTATTAACAACTCGGCATCAGTCAATTAAAAATCCCTAGGTATGGTTAATAACAATCCGTAACAACGTGTACCAACAGAAACGATTAATATCAACCTATAACAACCATTAATTATGTAGTAAAAACTTATAGCAAAAGTATTATCTGTTGCTAAAGATTAATATTAATCGTTGCAATTGGTTAACCGTTATTAAGGATTGTTATTGTCTGGTAGTAGGATATTTTATTGAACAACTCCTAGCAACAGTCAATAGTAACAGCTGGTAGTAATGATTATTAAAAATTTCAGAATCAGCCAATTGAAAATCCCTAGCTATGGTTCAGTAACAACTCTTAACAATGGCCAATATCAACCTCTAGAAATGATCACTAATAGTTAGCACGGTTACACAAAACGTTATTTCTTATTTGGGTTATTTCTTGTTCATAATATTTTCCTTTGTGGGAAATATCCCTCTGGGAAAAAATCTTTGGTTTCCCTTCCTAAACACTTTTCTTCAAAGCAACCATAAGTGGACCGAGAAATAATGGTGAAGGTGTGTCAAGATGGTCACGATTTGCCTTGAATATTTGCTTTCACACTTTGTCGACAATGGTTAGCCTTCCAAAGTCTTAACGGAAACGCTCCTGGTGGCACGTGACCTCGTCATGACATTGAGGACTTGAATGGAATCAGGAAAATAAGCAGTTCCACTTTGAGTGGAACGAAGACGGAGAGAGCAGTCGGTATGGATGGACACTGGACAGGCAGACTGGCAGCATTGGGCAGTAGGAGGTGCAACTGCTGTCTGAAAGATGGACGTCGTTCAATTATACCAACACACTCAACCTGCGCTAGTTCTATACAAATTCTCATGCCGTTAACTCTGTCCGTTTCTCACCCTTTTCCACCCCCACCTCTCCAGCAACGTTTAATCTCATCCCTCTCTTTCAACTCTAGCTCTTCGTGAACCACATGCCACAAATAAACCCCTAATGGCACCTCATACGTCCCGCTCTCACCTTTTTCCAACCCTGCTCCTTTTTTGGTTTCCTCTTCGCCAATCTACTCGATATATTGGGAGCTATGATGACAGCCTCGAAACTTGTTCGTGAAACTTTTTTTAAATTACTATAGTGCTTGACAAATTCTCAAAATTGGTGAAAAATACAAAATGTTTGACTCAAAAATGTATTACTGGCTTTCTACCTAATTGGATAGGATTTTGATATTTCTTTTAATTCGAGTGATGCTGATAAAAAACCTCGAAAACATGGGCAATTTTTGCGCAGGAGAAATGTTAAATGAGAAGTTTTATAATATTGTATCCCCAAAAAATTGTTATAAATGTCAAATATAATGTATAAAACATAAATAGTTTCTCACTAAGAATATATTAATGAAAATTTTGATGCGGTTTCATACTAAATCCAGAAGTATCCTTTTTGATCCAAAATTGAATCAAAACGTTACAAACAATTGAAAACTACATTACTACTACATAAAAATATCTATGTGGTGGTTATATAGTTGCTAATTCTTTGTAATATATTGATATTTTTGGATTTAGCGTATTATGATATGATTTATAAGAAATCAAAAAGTTATTTTTGTTAAGGCACGATTTATGAGATTAAAAGAACTTAATTTTCTAGCATTTATAAAATGCTAGAATTAATGTCACAATAAACTTTAAAGCTTAAGCCTTTTAAAGAAGATTTTCAGTAGGAAGTAAACACTAAACATAAACGAATTGTTTCATTTGCTGCGTTACATTAAATTCTTATTTATTAAGCAACAAATATTATTACAAAATCACTGACTACAGAACTAATCTAACTACTAATCTTCAACCTCAAACTAAGATTTAGAGATCGATGAAAATTTTGATTAAACTAGGAACATTATCGCACGCTCCGAAGTTTTATTCTGATTTGTGTTTTAACAAAATAACTGGATCATACAACAAGTTTAGCCTATTTTTGTACAAATATTCAGTAGCATAAATAGGTTTTTGTTAGACAATTCCCATAAAAGGAGCTTCTGAAGAACAAAAATGACTGCAAAATAATTTCGGCGCCGAGAAAAATGTATAAAATATGAATAAATATAAAATTAAATAAAAATCAGTACTATAAAACATTTTCAGTCAGGCAACAAGAAAATAAAGAATAAAATTAACAATTATTTGCAACGTTTCGTCAGCCTGGTTTGCTGACCTCTTCAGGCTTATATGTAAAAATTCAAAAGTTGACATTTAAATATAATAAGCTTAAGTTGAAAAAATTTATCTAGTCAGAGAATAAAAATTAACGTTTGCACGTCGTCTGTGAGGTGAGGACGCTAACTGGATCGTCCTCGCATAACAGACGACGTGCAAACGTTAATTTTTAATCTCTGACTAGTTAAATTTTTTCAACTCAAGCTTATTTTATTTAAATGTGAACTTTCGAATTTTTACATATAAGCCTGAAGAGGTCAGCAAACCAGGCTGACGAAAAGTTTCAAATAATTGTGAATTTTATTCTTTATTGATCCCACTGATCAATCAAGAAAATTTCTTCAAACTAAATATTCTCATACCAAGTCAATTAATAATTAAAGTATGAAATCGAAAAAACTAAAGTATATTTCTTCCATATCGGATGGTAAGGATGAAAACTTTGATAAAATTTAAAAACTAAAGTATCTAATAAGTAGAATATCCCAGTTTTCATCAGTCAAGCAGCAGTAGAGGCACTTTCTGGTCAAACTACTATTCTAAAGTAGGTACTCTAATAGAAAAATCATTTACAGAAGAGAGAACTTGTGCGTAGAACAGAAATTAGTGATATATGCACTTCTTCATCAGACGATTCCTTTCAAGAAAGTTGAGTTTATGACAATTAGAAGGGATTATTTTTATCAGACCAGACATTTACATATCTCCATGAATCATATCATGAATTGAAAAAACATTATAATCAATGACTCCGAGTAACCATGCAAAT
>JBAGKK010147203.1:0-24161 GCA_037177015.1 Euceroptres primus
CTGAAACGCACCAGCCATCGATGCCTAAATATATTCTTTATTACTTCCCAAAATTTCAGCACTATATCTGCATTTCTATCTTAATAAACCCGCTGAATATAAATAAAAAATCAGTCGGTAATTGGTGACGTCATTATGTATCAAATACCCTTAAATCTAGACGAATTTTACTGAATTTGCTCCAAACCTTTTTAAGGTGTAATAATTTTAAGTATTCTTTTTTACCGTATATTCTTATTTTGGTCTCAATTTTCAAACTTTAATATTTCAGAAAATATTCTTGTAAATTATATTTTTTTCGTTTATTTTAAAGACCTTACGTTTGTAATTTAACAATAACGTTACATTCTTTATAATTTAGAATACTTTCCTTTTACAATAAAAAAAGAATACTTAAAATTGTTACGCTTGAAACAGTTTAGATTAAATTCAATAAAATTTGTCTTAATTTAAGCAATATTAGTCTAAATTTAATACCACATTACCTGAATTTCAGAATTGAGTTTTAAATTCAGACAAATTTTACTTAAAATCATATCAGTTTTGCTGAAATCCAGACAAATATTGAATTTAATCCAAACTATTTTAGGTGTAACAATTTTAAGTATTCTTTTTTACTGAGTAATGATTAAATCGATAATAGTATTAGTTAGGTTAGTTATACTGAAACATACAATTTCTTCATTATTCTAATAATAAATAAATTATATTTTTAATCTCCTTATTGTATTATAAAGACACTTTTTTCATTTGAAAATGAAAAAGTTCTCTTTTCTTCTCTTTTATGTTAATGATCAATGAGAATTGAGAAAAGGATGAAGTATAAAAATAAACGTGAGATGCATACAATGATGCAAGTGGTTTGACGGCCTGTAAGTAAAGATATCTGGGATGAGGTAAGACTTTCTATTCGGGAAGTAAGAAATTATCTAATCATTGTGGTGGCAGGGCTGCGTTTTCCGAAGACCGTATACTCTCGATAATCGCATTTTGTTACGTGAGTTACCTACAATTGCGATCAAGCCTGACGTTATATGACGTGACGGTACACGCGTCACAGCTACTAATTTTGCGGTGTGACCGATATTTCAATTTCCATTTCCATGATAATATAGGAACTTAGAATTACATGTAGAAATATTTTTTCTTTTTTATTTTCTCTTAATTATAGTTCTTGCACAGATAATTGCACTAATAATGATAAATTGCACACTCAAAAAATGTCTGGTTAAATTAACCAGAATTTTGGTTAAATATGCCCTTACTATTTTTTCTGGTTAGAGTAACCAGAATTCTGGTTAAACTAACCAGAAATTCTGATTTAAAAAATCAGAATTCTGATTACTTTAACCAGAAAAAATAGTAAGGGCATATTTAATTAGAATTCTGGTTAATTTAACCAGACATTTTTTTGAGTGCATTAATAATTGAAACAGTTCTAATACTTAAAGATATGTTATCAATTATATATCAATATAATGAAAAGTAGGAGTTGCAATAACGCTTGTTTTTGGCCCGAGAATCAGAAAAATTGTTTTTTTCAAAAATGAAAACTCGAAAAAATCTGATTTTTTTACCTCATATTTGTTTACTTGAAAGTAATTTTTTGACCAAGCATCATTTAAATTAAATGATTTTTCTAGAAGATAAAAAATGTCTTCAATTTACAGTAGAAATTTTTTAGCTTCTGAAAATATCGTTTAATTTAAATTGCTCTTATGTAAAATAATGTCTTTTAAGTAGATGAATATGGGGCAAAAAAAAATCAGATACTTTGAGTTTTCATTTTCGTACAAAATTTTTTTTTCTAATTTTGAGGCCAAATACAAGCCTTATTGCAACCCCTCCTTTACTCCTTGTTTTTGAAATAAAAATTGCCAAATACGTAAATTTGTATATATTAATTTTTTAAAACATTAAAATTGTATAGATAATGTATAATTTTAGTTCCCGAAGGCTTTTATACAAAGAAACTATTTTTTAAAATGTTTAGTTCGAGGATATAAGTTTCTTTGTCTAATTTCAATATTCTATTTGGTAAAGTGAAAAATAATTTATGAAAAAAAGTGCCATTGACATTGGGATGAAAATTCGTTTGAGTATTCAGAGCGAAGGCGTATTTCATAAAACTGAACGGTATTTGTGAGGTAAAGTCAGAATGACAATGAATTTTATCTTTGCGAGATCTTTCAAAAGATTGACGCATGATTTCGGACTCAAAGTCAAGTTCAATTCGAAGTATTTCATAAATTTATATGTTCACTTTCGTTAGAAAATTCTTGAAATTTTTGAACCACTTTCCATTTCACTTACTGTGATTGAAAATTCAGATAAAAGAAATTCCACTCCTCACAAACAAAATTGGGCAATGAACAAATTTTATACAAAAAGATCAGCACAGAATGCAAATTTCCTAAAAATTCATTCATTTTCGTTGAAAATTCAATTACTTTTGATGGTTGAAAATTGATAAAGTTACGGCAATTATTATGAATTAAACTTCAACTAAATTAATTGAAGTTTTTTCTAACAGTGTGTCTAATAAAGAAATAACATTTGAAAATGGACTCAGGCTTTAGTTAGGACTCACCCTTTTCACTTTTCAATGATTCAATTTATTTTTGGAATAATAATTAAGAATAATATGTGATTCTTTAATTTCTGTAATTCTTTACTCCATTGTTTGAAAAGACTGAAATGTTAATTGAAATTGAAGGCATTTTTTGTATAGTTTATATTGCAAAAACATAAAACTGCTTAACGAAAGTTGAATTATAGGTCATACACGTTCTTTCTTTTGAACGTGCATTGCAACCGGTTTATCCCGATAGATATTGCGTCTACTGAGTATTACGTTCACTGTCGAGGTTTCTATGCCAACGAAGTTCACGGGCCATAATATCTAGCTATACGTTTTTCTTTCTCTCCTTTCATTAGCCTTAGTCCACTGGTTATTAACTACTTATATCGCAGTTGTAACTCTTCATACAGTGTCACAATCAATTACAATTAGATTGCGATATGCTTATATTGCAAATCGAAGAATTTATTATAGCTCCTTATTGAGATTAAAATTGCTGACTGTGTCACTTTGTAGGTTTATTAACAACCATTATATGTACTTTCAAAGTTTGGAATTATTTCAAAAGTCATTCAAAAATATATAAATCATAGGAAAAACTGTTAAAACAGAAAAAATAACTTTCGTTTCTTTATTAAAATTTTTTTCAATACTAATTACAAACATAAATTAAATTTAAATGTTTATTACTATTATTGTTTCTATTCGCTGTTTTATAGGGATCAACATGAAATAATTGTAAATAAAAAGAAACGAAAAATTTATTTTTTTCAATAAGCAAAGACAGCATAAAGTTTTCGAAATGATTGTCTTACAGAATATCTCACATACGAACATTTTATGTTGTGATTTAATACATTACTCGTTTTTTATGTATAAAACTCCCCTTCCTTGAATTTCACTTTTTATTTCTGATTGCGTGTTATATTTACATATCTGGTTTCTTCAAAACTTTAAATTAGCTGACAGAAATCTCACTTTTAGGAAGATACGTAAAAATAAGAAATTGCTGAATTAATGACTAATTGACAATGGAAGAATTTGATGAAAAGTAAATTGATAAATTATTAAATATTTCTCATTTAGACTCACTTAAGTTGGGCAAATAATAATAAATTTATTATTTGACTCAGTTAAATATTTGTTACATTGCACAACGATGAATGCAAATAAAAATTAAATACTAGTTCATATACATATAATATTAGTTTTCTGAACTAAATATTAATAAAAAAATACTATAAGGAAGTATTACCTTCTGTTCTAATGTCTAGATTACAATTTTTAAGACTTTAAACCTGCAGAGCGACTGAACTTTCATGGAACTCTTTGTGTCGTGCCCTACGGCCTACGGCAAGTTCGATGACTCGGAGAAAGTGATACGAAAAGAGAAAGGCTGTCTTCTTCATTCTTTACTATTTATCGATTATCGAGAATCAATAATGTCAAACGATTTTTTGCAGTTCTTAAAAATCGTTAAAGAAATCTCATTTTTCCTAAAATGAATATTTGTAACAATGAAATTAATATTTATTAAATTAAGTAAGATTATAATATTATATATTTGCTTAATATGTATTAAGAGTTATATTTATTGCAGCATATTTGCTGTAATAAATTGATCTCTTCCTTAAATTTGCAGATAAAAATGATTTTTACTTTGTATTTGCAGCTGGTATATTTATTTTAATGTCATTACCTAAAGCGTATGTAATTTATGAAAATTTCCCATAAACATCAAGTTAAAATGTGAGGAATTTTAAATTATTTCATGATCCAGCTAATAAGAATTATCGATCAGGATGTTGTATGTATATAATTTCAAAATTATAATTGAAGGGTTCATCCTTGAAAAGGAGACTCGAAAATAACAGGTGAATCATTTCGCAGACGTCCTTCAAACTTGTAATTTAATGAAGATGAAATAAAAAAAGCTTCTTCTTTTACCAGGAGAAAACTGAACCAATCACTTATTACCTTTTGTTTCCTTAATAAAATTTATTAATTTTCAATTTTATTTTTTACTTTAATCTATTAGAAAAAGACAATTCTTTCCTTCCACAAAAGTATTTCTAATTCTTTTTCTGAACTAGAATTATGTTTTTATTTTTCTTTTCTCTGAGTAATGAATTATATTTAGATTTTTTAAGTCAGTTAACAGCTCTCATTCACAGATTATTAGTAGCTGTCACAAATAGGAAACTTTTTTTTTTACAAAAAGTGATTACAGTTAGATTAACATATAGAATTTCTGAGCCTGAACTGAAGAATTTCGCATGACTCTGTGTCTATTAAACCCTTTTTCTCTTCTTTTTCTTGCTAATGACATGAGCTAATATCACATTTCGTGCAGAGAAAGAGCTTAGAAAATGACAACTTTCCCCCTCGTTATTGCACTAAATCGTCCTACTTAAGCATGACTTTGTCACATACTTTTACTAGAGAAAAGAACATTAGAAATAACTTTCATATGTTTTCAAAATTACTTTTACGATTGTTACAAAAATTTTTAGAGTCTCATAATATTTAGATATCCTGAATTTTAATTTATAGTGTCCTAATAAATATATAGTAAATATTGTTTGAAGTGAAAAAAGATAATCTTATAAATTTTTGGTAATGAACCAATTCTTTTCTAACTATGAATATGAAGTAGATATTTTTCCTACAATACTTTAATAAGCTTTTTTTATAGGAAATGTTAAATATAGTGATGATAAATAGAAAAATAATGGCTCTATTAATCTGTAAACTGTTTCTATTTTTGTGCGTATAAAAAACGATATTAAGGAAACGATCGACTTATTCACTGGAGAGTAATGTTTCCGCGAAAGTCGACTGTCTAATATTTTACATGACGGTGCATAACATTTGTGGAATTCCCTCAAACACGTAACCGATTTTTCTCCTCAATTCCTCATAAATTGTACAATTTTAATAATTGCTGCAATTTCTGTCGCGGCGTCATCTATTTTGCGTACGAGTGCTAATATGACTTCGCTGCACTTTCTAACAGCTTCTCTATTTAGGGTAGGTACTTAACATTCAACAAAAAAGGAATAAAAGTAATTTTTGACTCTTTCATTTGTAAAGAAATTTAATAAAAATTACTAAAAAAACATTATTTCCACTCAAGTAAAGTATTTTTTAAATAAAAGAGAATTTAGGATTCACAACTACTCTATTTAAAAAAGAAAAAACCTTTGTAAATGTGTTTTCATAAAACATGACCAATTATTTACTATTCTTTTTTCAAAATGATAAGTAAATCAAACGACTGTACTTGGCCCTTGACATTCACACTATTTCTTCAATTTAAATAAATTACAAAATAGATGAAGTAATTAGAAATACTCTGTGAAAAAAGATTTTCACAGATCTTTAAAATACAAAATAGATATTACGACTTTCGTTCAAATTTTAGGTTGACTTAGAAAATTAATTGATGTCTGATTTCATAAGAGTGCAGTGCACAAATTATTGACATTTTATTAAAGGTCTCTCAAATCGTTGATTATAAATGCTTGCGCAAGTATTGTTTCGTTAAAATTTCGTCAATCAAAACATCATTGAACTATGGACTTTGGACAATGCAAAATAAATTTTTATAAATAAAATATTTATTTAAAGAGAAATAAAATTTGTCATAAATATGCTATTGTTAAAATTTTGATGAATAAAAAAATTACTGCATAATTAAAATCTTAAATTTTATTAAAGGCTTCAGAAAATAAAATCTTCTGTAATTTTTTTCATAAAGTAGTAAAAAAAACAGTAAAGATTTTTTTAGTCGTGTGAATTATACATTTGTCATGCTTAACAGGTTCCCTAGGTCGGGTAAAAAGTGATTCAGATTAAAAAAGTTAAACACTTGTGCTAATCAGTATATATGTACTTTTCCAAGAAGCATTTATGCTTATTCTAAGATTCTATGGTAATTCTATATCTATTACTTAATGACTAGCCAATAAGCATAAAAGTTATCAGATTGAAATTTCGAAAAAAGGTGTCAAGGCCTCAGGATCATTGATGACTATAAAATGATAATCTTTAATGGGGCAATATACCTACTCACAGATCTTTTCTGAAAAATGTTCTCTTGATATTTCCAGAGAATTTTAAATAAGAAATGTTTAAAAAAATCCATTCACTTTGTATTTTTATTTTCTATTTTTATCATTGTGATTACAATAATTATTTACTCTTAATATTCGGTTCAATTTTGAAGACTTTAAATCTAATATGACAATAAATTTATTTGTGATAACTTTATTTTGTTTTGAATAACTTTACATAAACAATTTTAATTGACAAAAAAATAGACTATTTATTTTGAGTTCCTAAATATATTTTTCTAGATAATTAATTTAAATTAATTTTTACCTGAAGTGATTTTAAAATTATAGTAGAATTTTTGTACAACTGTGAGCATGCGAATAAAAGGAGCTATTTCAAAACAAAATTACATTATACCGTGTAGTTCCCTTTTAAGAAGGATTTACACTAAATCGGTTTGTGATAAAACGAAATTGAATTCTGTGGTTTGACATATAATCATCCGTAAAGTCAAGTTTTGAATTATTATCTCCTGTATTTTACCGTTTTAAACGGAAATTAGAATTGTGTATATATTATAAGAATTTGAAAAATTGATACTTTTGAGAAAAGGTAATAAATCAGCATATGTTAATGCTTATAGGAATTTAAAATGAAGATTGCCAAAATTATTTAAATTGTCTTATTATTCGACTGTTAGGAACATATTTTTAAAAACATAACGTAAAGTGAAAAACTATGCAAATGGCTTAGAAACATAAATAACTATTTTTCGTTTCTGATTATTTGATCACAATGGAAATTGAAATAAGCATTTCTTCCTAGATGAAAATGAGTTTTATATAAAAATAATCAAGTATTACATGCTCAGTGAATCGGACAATGGATTCGCATTGGATTTCAAGTTCTTTAACTTGTTTTGCTGGCGTCTACGTGGCGAACCGTGCGAAAAGTGGCATTGACCGAGGAAAGTAAGACCTGCGACGAAAGCAATTCTCTCGCCTTCTTTATGGCATCATAGCATATTTTATGACTTTTGCCCAACGATAACAATTTAAACACTGGTTAAATTGCCATTTATCTTTACATCACTTCAATTCTTGGCTAAAATGTCGCTAAAAGTGAAAACCAACGATAAAAGTTAACATCCAAAAAAAGCATTTAACTATTTCCTTGTAATATACGTTTTAAAGGATTAGCTATTCTACTTCTTCATACCTACAGTAGGAATTTTATTGACAAAAAATAGAAGTTATATTTCCATATTTAATATTCACACGAATCCTCTGCCTCTTCCAGATAGAATTTGAAGACCTTCGCTCTTCTCAGTTTACTGAACCTTTTCTCATACATCAATAAATAATCCATGTTCTTTCTTGTTTTATGTGCAAATTAATATGGTAAGGATTATATCAAAATCATCATATAATCCATGTAATAATACATTTAAATACCGTCAAACTTGGCAACTTCGGGCATTTGGGATAAGTTCGGACAGTCCTAGATTCATCGCTTAAATTACTTAAAGTGTTTTTAATCAGACTGATTCCATATTCCATAGTTGGAACCGTTTTGAGTAATTTAAACTATTAATTTATTGCTGCCTGAATTTACCTCACATGTGCGAAGTTGCCCCATTTGACGGTAATATGTATAATAATAAATTTTTACTTCCTAGGAAATAATAAGCTGAAAGTTATGATATGATCCATATTTGAAGTTACATATTTACTAAAAAATCTTCGAGTGTCGGAGTTCTAAGTAGTAACAGTCAGACTGAAGTCAGACACACGGAATGCATTTTCACTTGATCAGTAATTCAGTTAGATTATATGTTTGACAAACTATCGTCATTTCTATTTCGTAAGAACAAAAGGATTGGTCGCATTTCTTAAAAGAAAAAATTCCTAGACAAAGGAAATGCGGTCAAGGATATTTGTATACTCTCTGTCTATACAATTTCCTGGACCGTAAACACGTTTTTGTGAATAAACTAAACAAAACGAATAAATTTTAATAATTTGTCAAAATCTTGGATAACATACTTCTTAAGAAATCTTTGCTATGCTCAGCAAATAATTACTGAAATTGACGTGTTATTAATTTTTAAATAAAAAAATGCTGCATCATCATTCTTCAAGAGTTGATTAACCTAATTGGATATATTTTATGATCTTCGGTTATTACGGCTGAGTATCGTTCAAAACCTTCTGGGAAAAGAGTTTCTGCGATTTTTTTCATGACCAAACATGCGTATTGAAATTACATTTACGATCGTATACAGAACTCACGGCGCTTTACGTTTCGAAAAACGCCAAAATTATATACCGGGTGTCGAGAGAATCGGCGATTATCGCTGGCTACCTTCATTCTTACGATACTCTTAAAACTTTCTATTGGTATAATAATTTTAGCCGAGGTAGGACTCGTTGAAAATTTCACAATTCTTGTGAGAATTGTGCAAGACGGAACTTCCCCTAAATAGTACAGTCAAATTAGGATATCTGCTGGAACAAATTAGAAGCAAGCTGATTTTTGCCTTAAAATGTTTGGACGGACGTCCTTTTGAAGCTCTAAAAAGTTCGAGGCTAAATTCTTAAATAAAGCTTTGTTATTGACAAAAAACGGAAAATTACAAAAATTTTTCAACACGTTTGCTTGGATTGTTACTTTTGATTAAGAGATAGGTAAAAAGTGTGTAGGACTTTATTTTCCGAGCATAAAATAAGATTTAAAATGAGTCCTTAGCGAATATCTTAGAACAAATAATTTACGAGATATGAATTTGTTAATTATCATTGTGCGTTTTTCAGGGAAGACAAAGTGATGATGAATTTTCATTGTTGCAAAAAAAATCGCGATCGGGTTTTTGCTATTGGATTTTCAAATTGGATAGTTCAAAGTATTAAAAAACATTTTTTTGGAATTTCAGAATCCAAAAATGACAGAGGGGCGGGGGCACTTTTTTTTAAACATTCATATTTTGTAAAAAAAATCTTTTGAGTTCAATTTTGCTGAAATATCTAACAGGTTGCGCCTCTTCAGGAAAAGTATGTTTAAGATGTCAACAAAATTTTTCACATTGTTTATAACAAATCGTTATAAGTAATCACTTTTTTCCATACTTACAGCTACCAGAAAAATCTGAAAAAATTGAGTAAAACCATTGAGGAAGGTGGATTTTAATTATTATTTTACCAAAAAGTTCTACGTGCAATATTTTTTTAAATTTGGAAATAACGATTTGTCATAAACAATGTGAAAAATTTTGTTGACATCTTAAACATACTTTTTCCTGAAGAGGCGCAATCTGTTAGATATTTCAGCAAAATTGAACTCAAAAGATTTTTTTTACAAAATATGAATGTTTAAAAATAAGTGCCCCCGACCACCCCTCTGTCATTTTTGGATTATGAAATCAAAAAAAATGTTTTTTAATACTTTGAACGATCTAATTTGAGAATCCAATAGCAAACACCCGATCGCGATCTTTTTTGCAACAATGAAAATTCATCATCGCTTTGTCTTCCCTGAAAAACGCACAATGTTAATTAAATTCATATCTCGTAAACTATTTATCGTAGGATATTCGATAAGGGCTCATTTTAAAACTTATTTTATGCTCTGAAAATAAAGTCCTATATACTTTTTACCTATTTCTTATTCAAAAGTAAAAATCCAAACGAACGTCTTGAAAAAATGTTTCAATCTTACGTTTTTTGTTAATAACAAAGCTTTGTTTAATAATTCAGCCTGGAACTTCTCAGGGCTTCAAAAGGACGTTCATCCAAACATTTTAAGGCAAAAATCAGCATTCTTCTAATTTGTTCCAGCAAATGGCCTTTTTGCGGATAATTTGACTGTACTATAATATTTGAAAGAAATATTTGAGAGAGATGCGAAAATGTGGGCGATGGGAATAAAATTCTCATAATTAATCGTGTCCGTTCCAATGAAGAAAGAAGGCCGAGGTCTGCAATATTTTACACTTTTCGAATTAGAAACTGTTTTATTAAAAAATTAAGCTCTTTATTTTCCTTTGTGAAAATATTTGAAAAATGAGAATGTAATAAAAGTTATAATGAAAGAAACACTGCACAAAAGTACTTAAGAAATATTCTTCACTATGTAAATTTTCTTTGAAAAATTCGCTTGCTTAAAAAGAAGCGGAGAAAGTGGTTCTCTAAAATATTTTCGAATGTGTAAACGACTGGGAGAAAGTGACAAATAACAAAATTGAAATTATAAAATTGGGTCACAACATTGATTTCAAAATAAAGGTTTAACCATTTTAGGGAAAAATTTTTTGAGAAAGAAATGAAGAAAGTTTCTTTCGCTCCGAAGAATCTCTTTTTGTAAGGTTTTATTCACTGTTAATTCACTGTCATTTTATTCACCAATCGGGTGAGTAGTTAATTATTATTGGACTTTTTTGGATGCTGGGATTTTTATTTTCTTGCTGAAAGAATTCAGTTTATTTAGAAGTTTCTGTTTAATTTATCAGAAATATAATGACTGTTTAAAAGGGGTAACCATGCAAAAAAACTTTCGTTCCATTTCTTAATATTTGTATAAAGATCATTTTAATTATACCTATTCGTGTTTACTTTTTACGCAATAATCGGTAATTGACTTCTTTTTTTTAAATGTAAAAATATTCTTTCTCAACAAAGAATAATTTATTTCGTGAATAAAGAGATTTAAAGTTTTTCAACCATGAAAATGAAATCTTACTTAGTATTTGTTTATTACAATCAATTCCTTAATTTTGGTGATTTATGCATGTAAATTTCTTTTACATTAGATTAGATTAGATATTTATTTAATTTTCAGCCCAACGGCCTTGAAAATTGGACTTGGTATACATTTCTTTTTCTTAACCATCCACGCTTGCATTCTGAGGATTAGTTTGTTACATATTTTTATCCAACAAAACAAAATATATCATTCGAATTACTATAAACTATTATGATTTTATAAACAAATATATGATACGTCTCTCTTAAAGTACAAATCTAAATTTCTTTTACATTGCAAGTGGAACTTTTTTGTAGGTAAACTAAATTGTGGACTTAAAAACAAGTTCTAGTTTTTAAATTGCAGTTTTTTCGGTCTAAAGTTATTTCTACTATTAATATATTTTCGGTAAAATAATTTCTAGGAAAAAAATGAAAGTACCAACCTTTTATTGCCCAGAACTCCTGTTTCTTCAGACCCAGAATATATCTCGTAATGTCCTTTCCACATTGAGGGTCCACAGAATATTTTCCGTCAACCCAATTTTTTGCAAGATGCCTCACATTAAATACGTCCAAAGCTTCCGAAATAGTGGTCCAGTTTCCTGCTGAGAACTCTTCCACTTCCGGTAAACTCCTGATCCGATGATATGAGACTCCAGCAAACTTTAAATCGTCACTATCACTCAGCGTTTCAAAAGAATTTGTCCGATTCGATTCTTGAGCCAAAATCGCCCCCGCGAAAATCAGAACAACGCAAATAGTGGCACTCATTTTGTGAAAAAAAAAAGAAACGTAAATAAAACAAAAACTTAAAAAATTCAGTAGATCATGATGAGCAATCTTTCACCTTCAGTCTCTTACACTTGTCGTTAATTTGTACAATTAACTTGACTAAAGATGATTTTATGTACTTGCTATGTATTATATAATTATCAATTAATTTGTACAATTGTTGTTAAGCACTGATTTGGACACTTTCATCAATTTGTACAATTAATACTTTTTTCCAAATATAAGTGCTTCTTTAATTCCACAAATGTCCAGCTGCCATTTTTATCCAATTCGCATCACTTCGCGTCAATTGAGCCAAATTCAGAAGTGTGTTCCTTAATCTTCACTAAAATACGGTGACTTTTAGATATATCCGAAGAAGACTTTGTCGATGTCATAACTCTTCATTCACTTTTTTCTCTGGCGTGACCAAAATTAATTGGTGATTCATAACAGAAACCGTTATTTACTAACTTACAGTTTCCGAAATAAAAATTCTAATCTCTCTGTAATGTCTTAAAATTTTGTAGATATTTTGAGAGTTTGGTTGACATTTTTTTTTGCAATTTCTTAGTAAAATTGTGGGAATTTGTTGCTGATTTTGTATAGTCGCGGCAGGTGTTATCGAATTTCGTGGATCCTTTTTGTTGTATGGTCACCAACGAACTGTATCTCCGAAGTTGGTGGCAGGTGGAGAAATGGATTTTGCTTCACGGAACGAATGAACGGCAGTGGGGGTCAGTGAAAACTGAAAACTTTAGTCCATTAACTCCACTCTTCTTCTCTGTCACGAACACATAAGTGTTCTCGAACACTTATCCACGTTTCGAGTGACACAGAAGAAGAGTCCTCAGTTTTCACTGATCCCCACTGCCGCTCATTCGTTCCGTGAAGCTAAAACCATTTATATACTCAAGAAGTCATGAAGAGTTATTGACAGGTAAAAAAGACACGCACACATATCAAGTGCCATTCATTTTTTATATGATTTTTATAACAAGCTCATAAAAATCAGAATATTTTTTGAAATTAATTGAAATTCTTTTCAAACAAAAATAAAATAGTCGAATTAATTTTAAGGATTGGATTGCGGCTAAATCATTCGCACATAGGAATTTATTAAAGTGGGTTCCTAATATAAATGAAATTAACAAAAATAAATTGCAATGACTTTCTCATTTTCAAAGAAATAAATGAAATCTAACAAAAATAAACTCCTGAGAAAACGGAAGTAAAAAATATGCCGTCAAATGAAGAACAATCTTTGAAACACCTTTCATCAAATTTAACGAGGAAATATAAATATATCACAAACGAAAGTCATGAAATCAATAACATTTGCCAAATAAAATAAAATTATTTTTTATCTCAAATAAAAGTAATGAAATCACTGAAATATGCCAAATAAAATGAATTATTTGAGCAAAAAAGTAAAAATCCAAGCATCCAAAAAAAATCATAAAGAAAATTTGAACGGACATAAAATTACTCTAAAGATAATAATAGCAATTGCAACAAAGCAACAGAAGTCACTTAAAAAAGTCCATAGCCCGTTAAAATTTTCTTTATGGATTTTTTTTATTGGAATTTTTTGGATGTTTGAATTTTTACTTTCTTACTTTCTTTTTACAGAAAATTTTGACGGACATAAAATTACTCTAAAGATAATAATAGCAATTGCAACAAAGCAACAGAAGTCACTTAAAAAAGGCCATAGGCCCGTTAAAATTTTCTTTATGGATTTTTTTATTGGATTTTTTTGGATGTTTGAATTTTTACTTTCTTAATTTCTTGGCAAATTTAAGTAATATTTAATTACATTTATTTCAGATAAAAAGTCATTTTATTTTATTTGGCAATCGTTATTGATTTCATGACATTCATTTGTGATATTTTTATACTTCCTTGTTTAATTTTGTAAAGAGTGTTTCAATTATTCTGGATAAAATATTCAATATTTGGATTATTATTATGTAATTGAGGTAGACCAATATTGAAATAATCTATTTTCCCCACAGTGTGTTGCTACTTTACACATAATTAAGGTAACAAAATATAGTCTAGTAAAGGGAAATGACACTGATTGATAGGTGTCAAAAAACCTGTATGATATATTAAGTACAGTTATGAATGTCGCAAATGAAATTTCGGTTCGTATTTTAAATAACTATGTTACAAAATTGGTAGGTAATATAAGTCTGCAGGTAATTGAAAAATAAAAATTCCGAAGTTGCGTTATCAAAAGAATTTAATAAGCTTTCCAGTTACAGTTTTTAAAAAAATATTAAAAATGTGTTTTCGACATGAAGACGTAACTTTTTAACTGTGATAATTTCGTCATTTTCACTGCCGTAGGATTTTTTACAACTGTTTCTTTTGTTCTTTGTATTCACGGAACATTTGGCTTTAAAACTTTCTACAGAAACAGACTTTTAATTACCACAAATAACGTAATTAAGATATTTTTATTGGCAGTGTCATTTTCCCCGATCTGGATAATTCGTGGAAAAAATACTCAAAAGTTTTTCAAATGACCCACGCATTTTGCCAACATAAAATAATTAGCTATTTAAACGGATTTTTTGAGCACTTGAAGTTGACAGAAGTGGCTGTTATTATTTAATAGTAAATACGATAGAGATAATAAGTGGTGTATTTTTTACAATATATTTCAAGATATTACTTTTATAAAAACAGAAACATTTAAAACTAACAGTGCTGAAATGCTACTCGATGAGATCAAGTAAAATATCTATCAATTAACACTGTGAGTGCTGTAAAACACGATTATCCGGATCGTGGTCCCAAATCCTCATCTGGATAAAAGTGCAATGGTTCAGAAAAAGAATAATTACGGATAAATATCTAATGTAATCTTTGTTAAGTTACTAGTATTGTTTAAAGGAATGTTCTCAAATCTTCTATTTGGTACGTAATACTTTTCTTTTTTTTTGGTAAAATGTTTAATTATTATAAAGCCAAAACTTTTTTTATCCAGATCGAGTCACCCTTTCCTACGGCACATGCAGCGTGCATATAAAGGAATTTTTTGAAAAGGATTGTTTTAAGACGTAACATTGAGTAATACTAATAAATTACTTTTGATATATTTCCGGGGGCCATCATAAACATCTTCGTCAAATTGTATAACATAATTCCTTCCGTCTTAGTTTCTAGACCATAAATAAGTATGCAGGATCTGCAAGTCATCGCATTTCTGGTCAGTCACGGATTACTCAAGTAAAACGCGACTCTCGCTGTCATTCAGGGAGAAAAGAAACGGGAATATCCAGTTTTTGGTAAGTGCTCAATATAATAAATGAAAAAGTACCTTATTTGCTTGAGTAATATTTGACAATCGAATTTGCGTATCATTTCAAAATGCTCTCTACTTAATTCGTCCAAATCATGCTTAGAATTTTTATTAATTTTTGATGGATGAAGAAAATATTTTACTGATACCAAATTGAAATGAAATGAAAAGGAAATCATAGGGGTGAAATAAAGTACAAATAAATAAAGTATAAATAAATGAAGGAGGGAATATACACAATTCACGTGGAACAGTATTCTTTCATACAACCGTGAATTTCGAAAACAAATTCACAACGACGAATTTTTTTCTATACCCAAGTGAGAAGCACCACTGCGTGATTTGTAAAGTCGTAATGTAGTTGGTTAACTTTAAACTCTTTGATCTTCATAAATATTGAGATTTCAATATTTTGGGCTTTACAATATGATTTTAGTTTTGCATGAAAAATCGGCCTATGTGGTCCGATTCCGCGAAGTTTGTAGAATTATTTTGTAAGCTTTCCTGTTAATTGTGAAATGTCCAAGAGGATCTGCTTGAATGAATCGTAAGGAAAGAGACAATGGAAAATAGAATTTTCTGTAGGAAATTTCATAGTATTAAACAAGAGAAGTCTGTTATTTAAATGTTCAGTCGTGCCGAAACTCTCTTTACGGTCGCTCTTTTAGTCGTGACTCGCGCAATAATCGTTTTCTGGAAGCATCGGTGAATTAGCGGCTAAAATATCACGCCGGCTTATTTTGCAGTTTACATTTATTCGGGGAACGTCCTTCAATTTCACTCTCGTTCATTCTGGAGAGAAACAGAAGAAAGGATACCTATAGATCTTTCCTGACAAGTAGAACATTTCAAGACAATAGCTTCTCTCATCAAATTCTCTTGGATTTTTTTCAACTTTCCTTTTACTTTTTTAGACGTTGCCTTCATTTTTTATGTTTTCTATAACCTGTACATTGTTAACATTTAGGTCTGACACTTTTATGAGTCACTCTTTCTCATAGTTTTCTATTCTACATAAAATCACTTTCCAAAGTCTAAAGTAAAATACATGGTAGATGTTATTTTACTTTCGAGAAACTGGAATTCACCAATTATTCATTATATCAAAAAAAGCTGATTAATGAAATTCTTTTTCTTTAAATACGAAACAAATTATGCTTATAATAATTATTAAGTAAATTAAGAGTAATTATGTTTTAATTTTTGTATGACTATCTTTTTTAACTGTCCAATTAAACTGCAAAAATTCTCATAATAATATCACTAAAGCTAAAGCTTTTAAAATATGGTTTTGAGATATTTCATATAAAGAAATAATTATAAAAGCAATCAGAAAATATTATTGTATAAAGCAAAATATAAATTGAATTGCGGAATATGTGTAGCATCCTCTAAAGTGTTGCAATTTATGTGGTTAAAAGGCAAGATAATTTATTATTTCTCTTTCTTCAAAGGCAGTCGACGCTTTGTTGCTCGACAAGCTTTAGTAAACGGTATTTAAAGATTCAAGAAGATATAAGTTAGTGGCACTTTTCACTCTCTTTTGTGGTTTCCCTTTCATTCCAATTTTATGCTTTCAAATTAGAGTAAGCCTCTTTAATATTCGTTGCACGCGTAAAATATTCAAATTAAATACACTGACCAAAATGTTCCTTGGATCCAAAGAAATGCATTTATGTTGGACTGGTTTTTTAAACTTTTTCAAATTTTATTATCAATAATTGCTATTAAAATACATTAATACCATAAATTTTTTAATGATTATTGGAATTTACGTAGTAGGCTGTCAAGCCTGACAAGCATGACATCGATGCTTTGACAATCTGTAAATAAATATAATTCAATTAAAGATAACATCATTGCAACAAGAAATATTGAATAAGAAAAATAAAGAAATAGGAAAAAGTAAGAAAAAATTAACCTAAAGGACCCCGCACCAAAAAAACTGGTCATAATCAGACAAAATCCTTTTGAGAAATTTCTTCTACGAGATAAATGAATCTTAAAATAAAAAATCCATCGAGACCTTTTTTCAACGTAAATGGTGCGGGGTCCTTTAAAGTATATATATATACTTTTGTAAAGTTTTCCAATATTCCAGTATACCAATATAATTTATAAATTTAGGTTAATTTAATGTAAATTTGACTTTAAAATATAAATTTAATTATTTTTAATTTTAAAAGCAGTAAATTCTTGATATTTAAATAAATAAGTATAAAAGTATATATAAAAGGGAAAGGGAACGAGTTATATCATTAAATATTTAATTAATTATAGAAATGTACCTCATGACATACACCTATAAAACAGCGAAAAAATAACGACAACGACTGACAAGCATACAACGCGCTTCACATTCGTTTTTCAACTTTTTCAATATTAATTCTCCATTTTCACTTCTGCCTATCTACATACAGGTTTTACATTACCTAACAAGTAAATATGCAAACTGGCAGAAGTGTACCTTATCACGTATTTTAAAGTAATTTTTTTTAACTTTGATGACTTCTGCCAATCCTTTAGTCTCCACCTACGCTTCTGCCAATTTTCTTCCTTCATTATATTTACAAAAACAATGTAAATACCAATTTTCAGCCTTGTACTTTTTTACGTATTTTCCCTTCAAAATCCGCACATTTGATCCTCCACCCACGCTTTCGGACTACAAGCTGGCTTCTGCCAATCGAGCTTCCTCTTAATTTAGAATAATACTAACATTTTAGGCATAAATTACCTTTGTAACTTATAACGTTAAATTTTTGTCGCTAGCTCTTAGACTAAAAGGAAGACGAAGGAAGACAAAGGGGCGCTCGTACAACTTTGAACTTCAGAAAATTCAATTTTGATCGTGGAGCAATGGGGATTTTTTTATTCGATAGGCGAAATCTTCATTATAATAATTTTTTTGAAAAAAATATTTCAAATTTGATTAAAGCACGTTTTTTCTGTTAGTATGTATCTGAAATATGACAAAAATAGTAGAGAACAAGGTCAAGAAACGTATTTAGAATTTATTTATGGTATTTTTAAACTTTTTAACCAACGTAACATTTCATAATCTTCAGCCGTTAAAATACATGAATGGGCTATAGAGAACGAATTAAATATATATTTCAACATTTATTGTAAGTCAATACACTCATCTTTGGATTTCGGGCCGGGCTCGGGGGTAGACGGCCTTAAATCCAATGCTATTAAAATCCAGTTTGAACCGGATTTAAAGCGACGAACGAGTAGTCTTATGTCAACATTCAGGACCGCATATATAGTCTCTGAACGTACAAAAGTAAATGAAGCCGGCCCGAAATGCAGCGATGAGTGTAGTATCGTAATTACATTGAATGATAGATAATATGAATTTTTTTGAAAAGTATCTTTTTCTATTTCCGTTAACCTCTTTGA
The DNA here is from genome assembly GCA_037177015.1 of Euceroptres primus. NCBI lineage: Eukaryota > Metazoa > Arthropoda > Insecta > Hymenoptera > Figitidae > Euceroptres > Euceroptres primus. Next base: position 18,866 of record JBAGKK010147203.1, read on the forward strand.
AAATTATTATTCTTTTCAAACAAAACGACTAACTTCATTCAAAATATCAGGGGACACAATGACAATAAATAAATAAAAAGGAATTCTGTTTTAAAGGTCACTTCCTGAATATAAATTTGTTTAAATTGCGAGTTTATAAGAACGAATAAGTTTTTACAGACAATATTTTCACGTATATCTTACCTTTTAAAAAGTGCACTTATCCAAAAAAAAATGCGGGACAACGATGACATTACAAAGATGTACGGTTTTTGAAATTTTGTGAAATTTGTTAATTGCTGATTTTATTTACACTTTTGAAAAAATTTTCACATAAGTATATTGTAAAATTTACGTCAAAATTCACTCGTTATATGGTTTAAATATAGAAAACTACTATTTTCATTAAAAAATACGACGAAATGCCAGAAAAATCCCAGAAAAGCATTCAATTTTACTTTAAAAGACTGCAAAAAGGCTTTCGAATACTTACAAATATAATCAGGGAACAAGGGACACGATGACATTTTCAGATTTTTGAAAGATGTTACGTGCATTTTAGTAACATATGGATAAATGTAAGCATAGGACATTGTAGAGTGGCTTGCATGCTAAAAAATTCTTATATTTAAAACAGGATATTTTTAAGAGTAAGAGCGTAATTTTCTCGGGACCCATTTTCGCCGATTTTTTTATTTTCACCCATATAATGTAAATAATTTGTAAAGTCATTATTATTAATACCGTGAGATATAATGCTTAGTAATACACTATAAATAATAAATGGCTTACTACAATTATTTGAAATCCAGTGATACAAAGGCTGATGCAACTTACTGCTAGTTGATACAAAGATAGCCTACTAAATATCCGATTTAATTGATGAATACTCCTTTTGAAAAAATTTCAATTATACTTTGTGGCATAAATCACGTCCCGTTTACTGAGCAATGTTTTTTAGAAAAGAAAAGTTAATTTCAATTGAATTGTATTACTTGAGCAGGCATACTTACTTGATTTGATTATTGTGTTTTTTAATAAGTGTATTTACTTTTCTGAGTAAATATGTCGAGTCTTTACCTAGATCCAATAGCTCTTTTTGAAAGATACTTAGCTGTGCACAAAAATGACAAATTGCTTCGCAGAAAAAGCATCCATTCCTAGGATAAAACTTATGCCCAGAACTATTACCAAAATCACCTGAATAAAAAAATAAAAATTTATTTAACAATCTTTCAGAAAAATTTTTCCTTGGTACACAACTTTCTTACAATTATATTTGCAAATAAATCTTTATTATTCTGAAACGCAATTTTATTTTCATTAACAAAATATTTTCATTAGTTTGATATTCATTTACTACTACATTTACTGCAATACTACTAATATACATTTACTACTACAATCTTTCATTTACTATACTAACACCTTTTATTATTTCTCAAAATGAAAATTATAGGTTTTAAAAACGTACTTAGATATTATTTAAGAATTTACCTGATACAAAAAAACAAGATGTAAGCAACATTCGAGTCTTGATCATAATAATACCATGCACATACTGGAACGCTTCGTGCGAACGGGATCACTATTTATTCCATGGATGACGGGTAAAAGAAACATCATAACTTTGAAGAAACATAAAAAAAAATGAAAAAAAGTTTAGCCAGGGTCCGTGAAAATCTAGCATAATCAAGAAGAATATTTCTTTTATTTTCTGATACGGAAGGGCGTAAAGTATAATACCAATTTTTTTTCATTTCTTCTAATATATCCTGTATAGATAATTATTTGTAATTGCCGATTATTTGTTATGTAAATTCAATTTTTATTTAATTACCTTAAATTACCTTAAAGGTATTCTTCTTCGTAGCTATGTAAGAAAGTTGCAGAAATATAGTGAATGTATGTAAAGAAACACACAAATTTTGAACTGTAGCTTCACCATTTCCCCAAAACATATATACATCTAGAAACATTGGCGTCAGTATTAAGAAAAATAATGAAGCAGAAACGATAATGAAGCATGCGCTGTTTAAGGATCCATACATCTCGGTAAACATTAAAATATTGATACAGAAAACGTGGCTTGGAATTGTCAAACGACTGAACGTCATATACGTGTTCCCTTAATTTTAAATATTCAATGAGACCATTTTCTGCTAGTCGACATGCAGCTAGAAATTGTAGATCGCTGTCCTCTTCAAACCTATTATTAACTTATTGTCTTCTATATAGAATTAATTACTGAACAAAGAAATTGTAGTCCACTCTGTAGTGGTTTAATGCAATTATTTTCGCATTTATTATTTGTACACACTCATGTATATGCACTCGATTCTCTGAAACGTCTTCCGCTGTCTACAGAATTAATAGCTGGGTAAAGAAATTCTCGTACGTCCGGAAGCAATTTAATGCAATTATGTTGATTTATTATTTATATGTGCGTCTATATAATGCACCTTTAACTCAATGAAAGAGGGTTGAAAACGCATGGGAAATTCTTCTTTGAAAACAAGTTCGACAGCAGAAGCAACATTGAGAGAGAATACCTATATATTAGTATATATATATATATATATATATATATATATATATATTTATTTATTTATTTGATATAAATCAAACCCAACAGGTCAAAGAACTAGTGACAGGGCTACACTACACTGAGAAAAAAATACTTTTGAATCTATCGCATATGCTATTACGATCTGCCAAAAGCAGATGCTATTGATTTATAATAATATACTACAGAATTTTCAGTATCTCTGTTGATTTAAATCAGCGAACTTTTATTCATAAATAGTAGATTATGATTCAACAGTGATGCTATAAATTCCAGAGCATATTACTTGAAATCTATAGCATCTGCTTTTGACAGATAGTAATAGCATATGCTATAGATTCAAAAGCATTTTTTTCTCAGTGTATTTACAATCATATATTATTTCATATATTTTGTACTTAAGAAACTTGAAAATAATTTTAAACATTCAAAAAAACATATTCGTAAGAGAAGCGAAGATATCAGAGCACAGTAGGTACTTGTACTTACCATTGTCAAAATATTTATAGACAGATCCAGTAACAGGCGCAAAAACATGCAAATTTACAAAAAAATAGTCATAAAATTAAATTTTATTTTTTAGACTTCGGAGATAGAAGGAGATATAGATTTGCATAACTGACGATCGTCTAGGCATGAATTTCGAAATTATCAATAAATTAGAATAAAGTTATTTGTACTCGAGGATAATTCTCAAAAATTCAAGATAAATTAATTTTCGAGTTTTACTCTAGAATATTCCAGAGAAAACTTATTTTCAAGTTTAAAAAATAATTTTTAACCCTTTTTTCTTGATCTGATTTGACAATTTGACCAGAAAAAAGATTGCTTGATTCAAACAAATGTTTGAATCATTTTTTTGACCCCATAGCAATGCAATTATAATTTTGATTTTAAAAAATTTTGGTTAAATACAAACAAACAAAAATTTTGTTTGTTGGTTTTTTTCTGAAGTGTATATTTATCAATTTCTGTAGATTTATTTCTTCTTCTTGTTCGTAACAAATTTTTTCGCTGCTCATCATTGCTCATCACCCTTTGTTACAAAGTGCGGAAAAGTTTAAGAAAACCCATTAAACTTTTTTATCACTAACTGGTAACATATATTCAGATTTTTAATTTTAATTTTTCTTTCGCATGATTCAATCTTTCTATTTGTTCTTGTTTCAGTTCGTGATTCGGCGAAATGGAATAAAGGAATTAAATGGATTAATTTGCTACGCGTATATTTTTAATCAAGTTACTTTTATCGTAATTGATTACTTGTATGACAAAGAAAAAGTGAAATGATAGTACGAAAAGTATCTCATCTTTGCATGTGAAAAAATGCAGTGTTGATATTCGTGTTATAATTTATGTATGTATCAAAATATTTCCTAATTAAATTACTTGAAACATTATGTAATATATAAATTTTAAAGGAAAGATCATGCTGCTAAAAAATAAACAAAATATCAATGTGGTTCTGAAATATATATGTAGCATCGTAAAATGTTGCAATTTGTGCGGTTAAAAGGCAAGACATTTTAAAATTTCTCTTCCTTCAAAGGCAGTCGACGTTTTGTTGCTCGACAAGCTTAACAATAAACGGTATTTAACAATTTAAGAAGATAAGTTAATAGCTCTTTTCACTCTCTTTTGTGGTCTCCCTTTCATGTTAATTTTATGCTTTTAAATTAGAGTAAGCCTCTTAAATATATCTTGAACATATGAAATAAGTAAAATACAAAAGCTGGTCAGAAATTGTTTTAAGAACATTTTTTTATAAAATCATTAGTTTTATTTCAGAAAATTCAATAGTAAGAAATTATCTAATAAAACAAGTGTTTATTACAAGGAAACTATGCACATGTACTTTTCATCGCTGCTAAAAAAAAAATATGATTTGCATATTATATTTAATCGCAGAGATAAGTCACTAAATTATACTAATTAATTATTAAAATTAAGGAAAGTTAATTTATATTAACGCACATGTTTGATATGTTGCACAATGTTTTGAGGTAAAAACTTATGACATGCACAATAATGTATGAATTACAATTAGAGGTTTGACAGTAAAAGGTAAAATTACTGTTTTCAAAATTAAAGCATGTACAAATTTTTTCTAAAATATTATTGTAAGACTAACTTAAAATTTTTATACAAATTTTCGAACGAATTACATATGTAAATACATACATATTGCAAAAAACTACAACACATAACGATATAAAGATAAACCATTACAGAAAAGATTGGTTTGATTAAAAATCATCAAAAGAATGAAATGTTTATTTATTTTATCGAACTTTTCTAAATATAACGATTGGAAATTTTTAGCACCATTAAAAATGAAATTGAACCATACTGACAAAAGTTGTTTATAAAGATTATTTGACAAAAGTTGTTTATAAAGATTGTTTGAATATTATTATATTTTTGTAAAAGCATAAATTTCAGATTTTCTAATGCCGTTTTCAACCGTATTTTAAATTTATTGCTTTACCATTTCGTGAAGTAGAAGAAAATTATTGGAACAAAATTTTTTACGATTGTTTGTGAAGAAATGAAATTTTTGTTTTTGCCAAGATGAGAAAGTTATTTTTATTTGCACATATTTTGTTTTTATGATTCAATATCATGTTATTCTAATAGAGGAACAGCATTGTTTATTATAATAATCCTTCTCTTTTTTTAAGGGAGTGTGATACGTTATGATGTCACGAATTACCGACGGGGTATAAAAAATATTCGGCAATCCTATTTTAA
>JBAGKK010147534.1:0-24154 GCA_037177015.1 Euceroptres primus
TCGTCCCCTCGCCCAAATTTGAATGTGTTAGTATGTATAAACTACTTCCTGGAAGCAATATTTCGCCCGGCAGAGAATCGCGATTTCAGTGTAATAGAAATGATGTTAATTTAATTTTAAAATTTGTTTAAACAATTAAAATGCTTTTTATTTGTTCAATGTATTTTTTGTTTAAATTAGAATCATTTGAACCCAACAATGTGGAAGTAAAACCTGTTCAGACACTTTGACCTCAAGTTAGAATTATCACATGATTACGAGAAACGTGATTTCAAATTTTAATGTGTGCATATATCTTCTTTTCGTCGCTAAAATGATTTTTTAAAAATTAACGGTATCGCCTTTCATACTTGTAAGACTCTTAGACATTGCTTAAAAATTATTTTCAAATATAATTTACATTCTCCACAAAATTCTTAAATTTTTTATTAAAATTTTTTTTGGGTTTCTATATCGGTTTATAATGTTTTAAAATTTTATTAACCTTCATTTTTTAGAATATTATTTCAAATTTTAGAATACATACCTATAATCTCTAATGTTTTTAAAAAGTAACTTTCAGAAACAATCTGAACTGTTTCATAAAATTATTGAATCTTTTAAAATTCACTCGAAATTTGTTAAGCATATTTTTTAACATTCTAGAATTTTCGGTAATTTCATTCAAGCTCTTCAGAAAATTATGAAACACTCCAGAAAATGTTAAAGCATTCCAGGATATTTAGAAGTTTTTTTTTTTTGGTATTGTAAAAATGTTTGCATTCCGAAATATTTCATAAAATTATTAAATCTTTTAAAATTCACTTGAAATTTGTTATGCATATTTTTTAACATTCTAGAATTTTCGGTAATTTTATTAAAGCTCTACAGAAAATATTAAAACATTCCAGAAAATTTTAAAGCATTCCAGGATATTTTGAAGTTTTTTTCAGTATTGTAAAAATGTTTGCAAGTTTACTGAAAGTTCGAAGAATATTCTGGGACATTCAAAAATGTTTTAAAGTATTTTTAAACCTTCCGACATTTAAATTATATTTTGAAGGACCTGCAATCTTGAAAATTCGTCTGAAAGTTAAAAAATATTTTATTTTTCAATTTTTTTCTCAATTATAGAATTTTTCGAACTTTCAGATGAATTTAGAGAAAGTTAACTGTAGTCCGAAAGGATCGTTGATAAAATGAAAGTGAGAGTCGTTCTTCAGAGTTGGTCACGTTGCTGATGCTGAAAGTTCAGAACACATTCACTTGCTCCATGTTATGTATACGTGGAATTAATTATTTCAATCCATCATCTCTTCATTTTTATCCACATAACCCATTTCTTCCAATCATTTTCTCAAACCCGTTTCCAAATTCATGTTGACTAATCTTATAAACAATTTTTTATAATTTACTTGATCCTTTAGTTACAACTATTAATTAATACCCAAAAGTACTTCTATTATAAGAAACTAATTTTGTTCATCTAATCAGAAAACTTCAGAATAGTTCAGAAAAGATATCTTGATGACAAACGAGAATCCAACAAATAGGTTGTTATCCGATAAGGAAATTCAATAATATATTAACAATGCACATATCTTAACCTTATATTGTGCTCTGTACTTTATAGATTTTGATCCGAAATTTTATCATGCTGATATTCCTTATCGCAAGAACATACAATGGAAGTTCGAAATTCAGAAATGTTGAAATGTTATTGAAATTAATGGTATTTCTAAAAGAAATGGACAAAAAATTAAATAAGAAATTCGAATTTTTTCGAATCTTTTACGATTTTTTAAGAAAGAGTGTCTATTGTTTATTTTTATTAAGTTTAATAAATTATTGTTATAAACTGTCAATTTGTTTATTTCTTATTTATTTGTTTATTTTAATTTTATTACTTTTTAATTATATTTCTTATAATATATTTTATTTGTCAGTGAAAAAAATTGAGTAATAGATGGATTAAAAACTTTTTTTACTGATATGACGTGGTTGTTTTGAATATCTGAATTTTGTCATCATTATTCAACAAGTTTAAGATATCTAACCACAACCGCTGAATACAAAACGAAATTTATGAACGTATAGTTTCCACTCTTAAGATTACATTTCTGAGTGCTAGTTTCAAATGCTTTAGTATTTAGTAACCGCATTCTGCAACAACAACAAAAAAACACTCGCGTAATAACAATATCGGTGATCTTCATCATCTTAGACCTAAAAAAACAAGATGTAAAGGCAAGCGACCTTCAAATGGTCTTCTTGAAACTATGTTAAGGGGGTGTGATACGTTATGATGTAACGAATTACCGACGGGGTATAAAAAATATTCGAAAATTCTATTTTAAAACAAACAAAGATATCAAGTTTTAAAAAAAAAATTTTTTTAATATTTTTTTCAAAATTTTGAAAAAATGACACATAGAAGATGTGCCCTATCATATTTTCTATCATTCTCTTAAATCTCAACTTGATATCTTTGTTTGTTGAAAAATAGGATTGCTGAATATTTTATATACCCCGTCGGAAATTCGTAACATCATAACGCATCACACGCCCTTAAGTAATCTTATCTCTAATGGTATCGTAACAATAAATCTTTTAAAATTTGCTTAACAGTTTGTTTTTTTAAATTAAAAATTTTTTCATTTTACATATTTATTATTTCTGAAATTTTTTATTTATTTTATTATTCAATTATTAATTTCGTATCTATCTCATATTCCTATTTTATAGAAAGATTTGTTTAGATTTTGTTTAAACATTTTTAAAAAAATTTTATTCGGTCTGGGTTTGTTTTTAAATTCTAATATTATTAAAATCTGTTAGACTTTCAAAGAGAACTAAATGGGAGAAAACTGATATGGATCAATTTGGTATTTCGAAATCGAAATATTAAAGATCATCAAAGGGAGAAGATCTTCGAGGCCCAGAAAATATCAAAAGAAGCTATTCTACTGTCCGCATCTAATAATGAAATAATGGACTGTGATGCAACTACAATTGTCATAACAGGAGAAAAGTTGGTTAAATGCACCTTATGAACAGACAAAAATCAAGTTTCTAATTGGATAAGAATATTTCTTAATTTCTATTACTTTTCGACATTTATTTTTTACATTATTTTTATTTTACTTTTACATTATTTTTATTTTACTTTTACATTAATAATTTTGATACATTTTCTGTGAAACCATTCTTACAACACCGAGCTTTTTATAATAAAAATATTCCACCTGAATAACATACCAATTGACGAAATCAAATTATAAAACCACGAAGATTGAAGAAAGATAAAGACTTCAAATCGACATGGTGTATTAATAATCGATTAAAGTTTTGGATCCAATGAGTATTAAACTTCAAGGATTCAATTGAAGATTTGCAAGAAATATAAAATCTTTCTAGGGGAGAATTTAAGGTTTAACATTTTTAAAAATTAAAAAAAAAATAAAGTTATCAAATCATTTGTAAAGAGAAATAATTTGTATTCAATTAAGATTAGTTGCTCGTATCTAGATTCAGTCTAGATTGTGCAACAATTCATCATCATTGGGGGAAATATCGAATACCTTTTATGTGACGTGATTTTTACGATTTTATTTAAAATTACTTTTTAATGGAGTTGTAAAAATGTCTAAATGTTTTAAATCTAGGCACCTTTCAGAAAAAAATGTATAAGGCTTAAAATTCTTGGAAGATTATAAACTATTATTTTTGTATCAAATGATTTTATCAAAGCTTATTTAGCTGGACTAATAAGAAATCGAAAAACGGGATACTATAATTTAGTGCTTTTTTATTATTTTCAAATAATTTTTAATTCACACTAGTGAAAGGAAAATCTATTTTTCGATCTGCAAATCTCAACCAGGAAATTTGAGTCAAGGATAACGAGGATTGATATCCACTCTCTTAACATTCTCTGGTGCATTCCTTTCTTTTATTATGAGATTCTGCTCTTTATTCCAATTTGGATTTTATAAAATAATATATGAAAAAAGACATTCCAATATTTAAATCTTTTTTTACTCATTCTAATGTTTTAATTATCTTTAACTTTAAAATTTCAAATCTTTAAATAAAAAACATATTCAATTTTTCAATTAAATTAAATTAAGAATTAATCAGTTAAAAAAAGAAAATGGACCATTCACCTGTTGAGGATGCCAAGTATGTTTAAAAAAAATCTTGAAGCATTTCATGCTGGATGGAATCCCTCGTTTCCAAAAAAATCCAAAATCTCAAGCCTCTTCCATTTTTTCACATTTACTTTCACTTTTTCACAATTTTCCAAGAGTCTCCATTCAAAAATAATGTTTTATATAAATGCTGATCACACTTGTTGCACTGTTAATTTTTTTAATGAATTATTTACTCTTTGAATGAAAGTAAAAATTCTCTAAATGAAATTAAAAATTCCATAAATGAACATTTCGCTTCTATAAATTAAAATTAAAATTTTTTAAAAGAAAACAAACATTTGAAGTAAAACAATAATATTTGTTAAAAGGTACAATCCCGCCTTAAAGTTTGAAAAGGCGAAAGAAAAGTGGAAACCCGAAGCCATTCAACGAGGGAATCGTACTGAGCTCCTGACTTTGGAGAAGCAGTGAACAAACACGAGCTTATGATTCTGTAGAGGTGGTAAAACACCAACTGTAAAGCTTTCTTGCACGAACACGCATTTCCTTTTGTATCGCATTTGAGTTTATAAACACTTAATTCCAAATAAGATTATCATTGAATTAATAAGAAAGCTATTATTCGATCGAAATACCGATTATGCTAAGCAATTGCAATTTTCCACTCCAGAGAGAAATTATGAAAAAACTAAATTACCGACTTTAGTTCTGGTTTTGATTAAAACAGAGTCACAATTACGTGACTTGTGGTTTAAAATTGTATTTAAAAAAAAAGAAAAGCCCTCAAAGAATTCTTTCTGGTTTTTTGTTCAATATTTAAATTCAAATTTAACGTTTTTTCCCGCCAAAAAGAAATGTGATTGGGAAAAAAGTCTGACGTCAGAATAATTTGGACAATCAATGGCGAGTTCAGTCAACATATTTTTATTTATACTTACAAATACATTTTGCATGAATTTTCATAAATTAGCGACTTTTTAACATCAGATCTTTAAAAGTACAGAAAATGTTGATTTGCTTAAAAATGATTTCAAAATAAATGGATGGAATTTCAAAAAGATAATAAATATTTCGATGGAGGAAAAATTATATAAAAATATCACAATTATAATCAGCACCTCATTTGTATGCAGAATTACTGAAAAAATTTTAATATACTTTATTGTCTAAAAAAATAATATTATCTAAAATAAATAATTTCTTAATATAATTTTTTTTTATTAATGGGAGATTTCAAATCTCAAGTAACCAAAATTTGGAATCATTTTTTAATCGAGAAATCCGTCATACTTAATTCGTTAATATCCTTTTCATTTCGGAATTCTGCTTTTTCGATGGAAGAACTTGGACTTCCTTTATGTTGTAGCCAAAGTTTCCTGAAATAAATTTAATTAATAATTTTAAAAATATTTTTTTGAAACTTTTTTTAAGTTATGGTAATATTAAAATAGTTATTAAATTTTGCAACTTTTTCGTTTTTCTTTAAATAAGTAATATAACAAAAGGAAAATAAATTTTTATTAGCTTAGATTCCACGATAAAAATGTTTGCATTATTTTAAATTGAATAAAACTCACATTTCTTCGATTTTAGATTTTTCCCCCTGCATTTGTCCCACAACTGTCCCTCTTTCTGTATTCATACACCATCCAGTCAATCCTAATCTCTTGCCTTGCCTTTGGGTGTACTAAAAAGATTAATTTGAAGTGAAAATACTATTTATATTCTAATTTAACAAATATCTAAGTTTTTTCATCTTTATTTTCCAGTTTCATCCCCAAAATGTAAAAATAAAGTTTAAATTGAAAACTTTATTCAAAATAAAGTTTTCATTGTTTTTAAATCAATTATAGGTAATTTGGATAAAATTATCATTTAATTGAGAAATAGTTTCTAATTTGAAATTAATTTTGAGCTTGGAAATAGTTTCTAATTTAACATTTTCAAATTGGAAACACTTTACCATTCGTCGGTAACTTATTTCCCTGGTAGAGTTCGCTAGCGAACAGTAAATTCGTGTAAATATCAAAAGTGACGTCGATAAAACAGTTTGAAGCCATTGTGTATAGATTGTGTTGACTGAACCTAAAAACCGTGATTTCAAATTTTTTAGAAATAGAAATTCTACACTCACCTTTCTAAAGCAAACTCCTAGAAAAGAGAGACCAGAAATTGTTACAAATTCACCTCAGAAAGGAAAATCTAATTCAAAAGTTTGAAATGTTAAACTTACCCTGGACTCTTCCATACACTTCGAAATCTAAAGTCACAAGTCTCGACATTCCAAGACTCTCAATAACTATAAATTTTAATGAAATTAGTAAAAGAACACCGACGCTATAAATCAAAAGTCTCAATGCTCTTGGACTTATCATAAAGATTTTTCCGAAACTGTCAGAATTTTCTCGAAAGCACTTGGAAGTGCAGAGAAAGGTGCAGACGAATTTCACGAACAATTTATTGACACTCAGATGGCGCTGGCGATAAAAAAAATTAATCCAAAGTTTGGAAGATTGCGAGTCTCATTTTCTGGAATATTCTTTTTTGATAGTTTTCGAAAAATTAAGGGAATGTGATACATAATGACGTTTCGAATTACTGACTGATTTTTTATTTTTCATTCAGCGGGTTTATTAAGAGAGGAATGCAAATATAGTGCTTAAATTTTGAAAAATAATAAAGAATATATTTAGGCATTGAAACAAAAAAATTTTCAAAAATAATTTTGTTTCAAAATAAAAATTGAAACGCACCAGACGTCGATTCCTTGATATATTCCATATTATTTCCTCAATTTTCAGCATTATATTTGCATTTCTCTAATAATAAACCCGCTGAATATAAATAAGGAACGGTCGGTAATTTGTGACGTCATTATGTATCAAATTCCCTTAAGGTTAAAAGGTGTTTTGAGGGTTTAAAAGTTTTGATAAATTGGATGAATTAAGGATTTAAATTTGACAGTTTCGGTTGGTAATGTCGATTTGCAGTAACGTAATCTTAAAATTAATTTGACCGGCTTTTCTAAAATTATTGTTTTATTTTTTAAAGATCTTTTTATTCTTACTGGTACAGAGATTTTATGGAAGATGTTTGGAGATATTTTGAATTTAAGCTAGATGTTTTGTTTTTGAAGGAATTATAACTGTCTCGGATCCACAAATTCTTATCATTAAAGAGGTGAGTATTTTTAAATTGAATTTAAATATAAGTGAAGAGCAACTGAAAAAATGAAATAAATAGGCCGACAAATGAAATTAGCACAAAATTGGGACAAACCTCAAAACTGCTGTCCAACGGAGAAACCTAGTAAGTGACATTTGCCTTAGGGACTATTTTCTGGTGCACGTGCACAGGAAAATCACCTCTACGGCAAATGTCACTAGGTTCTTCCGTTGGACAGCAGAAAAGTCAAAAGAATCCTTAGCAACTCAAACTTGTTTCACAGCATTATTCAGTATTATCTTCATCAGGAAATAGAACTTCGACACCTCATAAAAAACGCAGACTGAAAAAGCAGAGAACATAAATGCCGAAGACCTATGTCGTAATCAAACTCGTGGTTTCTCGTTATTCTAGAAAATCATCAAAATAAGGATGTTTCAGTAACAATATCTGCATTCAAAATATTTCTGAGTCATAAAAAGAAAAATAGACTTATTTGAAGACAGAAATTAAAAAGCGAAGTTGAGTAATAGGGACCACCTGAGGATGATTTTTTTAAAATCCTTTAAAAAAGAGAAATAAAAATTAATAATAAATATATCAAAAAATCAATAGTTATACCCTACAGTTAAAAAGTTACATCTATAGTATTCGTTAATGATCATAGCAGTCGATGCGACTTTAAACTTCCAATTCAAAATATTACAGGTACGTACAATTAGAAAGACCTCTGGAAAGACCCACTTGAAAATTCCCATCGCCGTTCCTGATTGTACGCTTGCGCAGAAGTTCAGTACGCAGTTCTCTGGACCAATTGGAGCAGACTTTTCCGTTATGTATTTGGCCAGGAGTCGGCGCAGCATATTCGGTCCTGTTGGCTGTTGTGTCAAAATAAAAAGCAGTAGGTATCTGGCATGTATGATTGTATGAGACTATAAGTCTTCCCCACTGCTCTCTTCACGGCAGTCTAGAATCACACGCACTGCGCGTTGGATGTGTACTTTTATTGTGAAATCCAAGGTTCTTTTTTTGACGCATATTTTCGACTGGAGCAACGAGAAAAGCGACGTAGGTTTTCCCTAGAGTCCAGGCTACTTCTTTTCTCCGCGATCCATCGATCGACCTGTCAAACATGGGACGCGATGCGTCATAAAAACGTGGAGCAGTGCGAACGGGTCTGAGATAAGGACAGAAATCACGAAATTCTGAAAGTCACCGGTAAGGTGATTTCTGGTGTATAGTAGAATTCGCGATATTCAAAGGCAGAACGAGTGATGGTTCCGTTATGTTATCAAGCAACTCGGTAATTCCAGCAGTTGTTTCTCTGTGCCTTTGTTCAATTCTGAGACGGGGAGACTGTTGCTGAGAATGTTGGATGAAAAATTTACTTTGCAAGTCAATTTCAAAAAGAGGGAGAGTTGCTTTTGATAGAAGAGAATGAAGACCTCTGCAACAAACACCTGAAGGGTTCTTGGTCAAGGTCGATGAAGGAGAGGAACTTGTTCTATTTGTTTCAACTTGTTGGAGAGGGTTCTTAAATTTAGGAGAACCGTGGTTGATATTCGTTAAATTATAAATCTGGGAGAGCAGAAAGATTTGGAAGAATTCTAGAATTTGAGAAATGATTCAAAACTTTTTGCTCTACGAAACCAATATTGTTGATTTGGATATTTACAACATATGTCTTACCTGACTCTGCAAGAATCACTTGGTGATCCCACACAAGTCTGAAAAAGAACTAAGTTCCCAAAAGATAAATATTTATCCACTAATTTAAACAGTATAATGTTATTGTATAGTCTTCAATAGATGCAGAAAAAACATCTCTTATGGTTTTCACAAAACTGTAAAAAAAACTATCTGTGAATCGAGACCATATAACTTAGTTTATAAACAGATGTAATCTTCTAATTGGCGTATAATGTTGGGTTATTGCTAACAAACCTAATAAACGAATACAAAGACTGAAATATTGTTAGATACAAAATTTGGAGGAAGAGCTGAAAACTATGGAGGATCTTATTACAACTTTGGAAACTAAATTCAATGCAAAACAATCAATACAATACAATGATTATAAAAATACAATCCTATCTTATAAATCAGAAATAAAAGTTCAATTGTAGTCAGAATTTAGAGACAAAGCTAAAGAGCACTGTAAAAAATCCGTTATAAATATATCTTTATGTCCACTGATTCACTTAGTAATATTACACTTTTAGTATAAAATTCCAACTTCCAATTTCATAGAAGAAATATGCCAAAAGGACTTGGACCGATTATGATTATTTTTTTTTGTTCTGCGGAGCCCTTTAGTCAAAAACCAAGTTCTAAGATATTTTGAAGGCACAAAGATAGTATGGATTATACAGAAAAAAGGAAATAAATGTGATTCATGGTAGAAAAGTAACATATTTGATATGAAAATAATAACAGTACTTGATATGAAAACAACTTCTCAGGCAAGCAGACACTACTCTTATTTGCAAACAAGAAAAACATTTATGAGGAAACTACGTGTCTTTAATCCAATAGTTAGAGTAGACTTGAGTTATATTTCACTTTAGTCTCTGTTGCTCTCTTAATTAAAAGAACTTCTGCTCTTTATCCCGGAGAAAAACTTTGATTTCAATTATTTTTAAAGGAACAGTCGCTTTTTTTAAAAAATAGAAATAGTCTTAATTTAAAGTAAGAACTTAATTTAACTAAAACTTAGTTTAATTTGAAAAGTACAATTTCAAAGTTTTTGAATATTGAAAATTTGCTACAGCAGAAAATATCTTTATTGTGAAACTTATCGAGGCTTTGCATTTCAGTTACGCACATTTTATTTCGTAATGGTGGTAGTAAAAGTAACATAAAGATAAGGCATATTACGAGATTGCAGCAAACTTCGAGACCATTGAGTATTGACATTTTGTTGTGTTCTCACTATTACTATTCGGTTCTTTCCTATTTATAATTTAAAAAGAGACTCAGCGATGTAAATTGAGGGATTTTTTTTAGAAACTAACTGAAGGCTGAATATTCTACTTTGCCTATTGCTACAAGGAAATTCTCAGTAATATTTACACCTCATAGCACATACTTGAAAAAAAAAAACACAGGATCATTGAACCGCCTGGAATACCGAAGAAGGAAAAATTTCCATTGATTAAATCTCGGAATTAGTTTAAAATCATTTTTAATTACACTTGTCCTGGAAATATCCCTAATTCTGTTTAATAAATCTAAATTTAAAGCAAGAAACATTTTCCCATTTTTGGAAACACAAATTGGCTTTATTACTAATTACCTTTTTACGTAGATAATACTATTGGGATTAGTTATCTTTCCATTTCGTCTAAGCATGAAAAAAAGGAAAAAATCGTCAATTTACAATTTCTTGGTAAATTCTAGAATTCCAACGATGGTCGATCCAGAGGAGGAACTTTCCTAAGGACATTTGCGACATGAGCGTTGTGTAATCTGGACGCGGACCGGTGAAGAGTTCGAAAAAGCGTCCTCTCGCCGGCAAGGATCTGCAGAAATAATTTTTAAATAGAACCAAGGAATTTTTGATATCCGGCTGAAGAGAATATTTTTGGAGCGTATACGATGTTTTTATAATCACCGAATTGATAAAGATTAAGAACAATTCTTGTTTTGACCGTTGGCCCAAATGATGTGGTGGATGTGCACGTACTGCGCTAACCAAATCTTTTGGATGAATGAGACTAAACAAGAACTTGAATTTGTGGCCATCAGACGGCGCTAAATGGAATTTGAAAACCAGATAAAATAATCCACTAAGCACGTCCCTTCAGACTTTTAATTAGTCTTGGACGCGCTTTTGAGCGGTCGGTTCATTAAGGGAGCAGTGATTTTTATTTTCGAAGTGTGCCAAGGTACTACTGAAGGAATAATGACGGCGATGCTAGTTTCTGTGGCGGAATTATCCAACATTTTCTCCGTCCTTGCTGTTCTCATTTGTTTCATTGGAGTCGTCCTCTTCATCATGAGGTATTTTTTATTTTTAGTTAAAATTTAATTTGTCAGAAGGTTTTCAATCTAGTTTCTCACAAATTAAGTTTCATTTCTTACCAAATTCATTTTTGAATTTAGTTTCATTCATTTTAATTTACAAATTAAATCCTTTGCCAATGAAAAAAATTCTTCCTCAGGGTTGCTACAGGTCAGGGAATTCTGGGAAGTCAGAGAAAGTCAGGGAAAGCCTGAAAAGAGTCAGGGAATTTTTTTTATTGAACAAATTATAATTATATAATTAAAATATTACAAAATAATAATATTATATAATTATAACGGCAGATAACGGTCAAGGAAAATTAAAAATTGGTCAGGGTAAAGTCAGAGAAAGTAAGGGAATTTTGAAATTGGTATTTTGTAGGAAATCTGTTTATGTTTTTAAATCAAAAAACACTTTATAGCTGCCTAAAGATTCCGAATGAAGAAAATCTGCAAGTTTTATCCAGTTGAAACTTTTGATGGCTCATTTGATCGGAAATAAAATTTTACACATTTCGACTAAAAAAAAATTTGATAAAAAAACTGTTTAAAATAAAAACCTGAAGAAATGGGCGCTTTGACTAAATTTTTTTCCGAGTGTTTTTTTCCAGTGAATGAAAATATTTCGGAATTCAAGCCTTTCAAATCTCGAAGACTAAATTGCAATTTCGCAGTCTCATTAAAATGATAATGAATTCGAATGATTTATAAATGGAACTAAACTCGAAAAGCTTGTTGATATAGTTTTGCCATTTTTTGAAGACATTAAATTCATTGGACTCAAAAAATGTTTGAAGCATGTGAGAGATTTTTATAATAATTTAAATAATCTAAAATGAAACTTTGTTTCCGGTGATGGGGCCTTGAATTATTTTCCAGAGATTTTTTTAGTCTCTTTTGGGCCTTAGATCACTTTTTGATTTAAATTAACACAATAAAAAATCCACTTTTTTGAATCATAAACAATTTTATATATTGAAAATCATAAATTTTATATATTGAAAATCATAAATAATTTTATGTAGACCAAGGATATTATTCAGGCTATTGTTACGGAAATTTCCGTAATACTAGCATTGCCTTTTATGTATTAAAAATCCTTAAGAATTTTTAAGAACGCAAATTATTTTAAAAATATGACATTTTTGAAAAAGAAGAACATTGAACTATCCTTGAAGGTCATGTTCATCAACCTCAACCTTAACTTTGTGAAGATAACAAATTCATTAACACGAGTGTGTAAAATTCCGCAAGTTAAAAAATTCCCCAATTCCGAAATGACAAGAATATTCTAAGTTAAAATTTGTAAACTGAATGATTAAAGAGTCAAATTAATGACAGTGAATTAAAGTCAAATCATTGTTTTATATTTTAAAGTCTATTTGTTGTTTTAATTTCCTATAGTTGAGAATGTGTTTTCAATCCATGATTTTTTATTTTTAACTTTCATTATTCCCGTCTTTCATCTGTTACTAATAATAATAAATATTTAAAAATAAAAATAGTATGAAAGATAAAAAATGTATTAAAAAAAGATTGTTTTTATTTATAAAAGAATAATGATTCTGAAGATGAATACAATTAAAGATAGGAAAGTGAATCTAAATTTAAAATTATCTGAACTTTGTTCACTACCTAATTTTGAAATATGGATTTTTTCAAGGCATTTGATTCATAAATTCAAAGGCTATTGATGTTCAAGATGAACAAATCTTTGTAAATAAAATTCTAGTAAAAAATAGCCAAAGATTGTCGCATTCGTGGTCTGTACTACTAGGCAGCGAAATCTAATTACCAATTTATCGTCGATAAAGTTAATTAAAGTCGCTTTCCTCAAAGTATATCATGTAAAAAACTTGAGTGCATTTAAAATTCTTATCACCGTAATTATTTTACACTTTCTCATTTTTAACCAGGCATTTCAAAACTGTTCTCTCAAAGAAATTAGGAAAGATGTTTTTAATCCAATTAACAATTTTTTAATAATGTCTTGCAATTTAAATTAAAAAAGTGTTTTCCATCCAAAATATTTAAGGCCTGTTCTTCTCTTCAGAAATTTTAGAATAATTAAAAATAAAAATTTAATTAGATTACCCTGGAAAAAGAAGTGAAAAAAATGGATCAAATTGCTTTGATGATCATGAATGGAAACTGCGTGAGAGTTCAAGCTTTCAGTATTGTTACACTTTCGATAATATGTTCGCTTCGAGCAGAATAATAAATTGCTCTACCGTATCAACTTATGTAATCGATTACAAGAGTTTCGTAATTGGCGGATAAACCTCTTTTTCAAGTCGATTCCCATAACTTCAAGAAAAGTCTAAGAGTATCGTACCTTCTATTTCTAGATTTGTCTTACTCATTAAATCTTTGAGGAAGTCGTCAGATTTTCGAGGGACAAAAAAATCTTTTTATTAGAATTTTATAAACTCTAACTTCATTTACAAACCAAATTGCCTATTTCGAGTTTTGTTCAACTCATTACTTCATCAAGGAATTCATGAAATTTGTGGAAGTAAATTTTTTAATGTTTTCATTTATATTAGAATTTTCGTAGCTTCTAATTTCATTTGCAAACCAAATTTTTTGCTAGCCAGTTTTTTTTATTCAAAGTGCTTCCACTTTTAATTGGATTGTTTAGTTTAATTCTAATTTTCTAGCATGATTATTTGACTGAATCTACATTTCATAATTTTAAATTGCACAGTTGGATAAATGAATGAATTTGAATTTCAAATGATTTTTAATTTATTGAATTTCTTTTTTTTTTCAGGAACATGATGGTTCTTCGTGTTCATGGGGATGATTTAATGTTTGGTGGGACTGGTAGAGTAATCACACATTCTCCACGAATCCCCCAAATGAAGATGATGAAGGTCCACATACCTTTTACCTTCAAACTTCACGAGAGCTTTAAGAGCAGTTATACTGGTGAGTAAATGTAAATTAATTTTTTCGTTGATTTGCGACATCAGGAAGAATTATACAAACAATAAGGGCAGAATAAATACTTGCGTGCAAAAGTATAATTCATCTATTTCTGATATGAGCAGTAATTAATATTAAACGTGATTTTTAACTCTGAGAATGCATGTCTAATCTGGAGAGAAAACAAAGGAATTTTGGATTCAGTTTCTAGAAGTGAAAGATCATTCAACTTGCGTAAGGGATAAGCGTCAGATGCTTTTGCCTCTCAAGTGGACGACGAATCCATTTCGAAATCGATATTTCACGCCTCTCAGTACTCTCTATAGTTTGATTGTCAGGATCCACACTGCAGAAATTGACTAGCGTCAGTATTCAATGATCAATCGCTACTTTGCAATTTCCTCAGGGCTAATGCTCCTATCAACCTGTCGAGAATTGGAGATAAATATTCAAATTCTTTCAAATACCAACCGGTGATTTAAAATTAGATTCACAAAGTGATTAAGTCGAGTGATTAACGATAATTAAAAGGGGATTAGCCAGATTACGTAGTAAAAAGTCTTTTGACCTGGCAGGCGGTCAAGGTGAGGACGTTTCGTAATTCGACTTCTATCGCACCTGAATACCAATTCATCGACTTCTCGAAACAAGTCGATAACCTACATTCGAAGCTACTTTACTACGGTCCTTCCCAAAGGTCTCTGAGTCCATTTTTGTCCTTCTATTGTTTCGGGAAATGAGAGGAAATCATGGAGAATTTATTCATTTATTCTGGATTAAATTATCTTCAAATCTTTCAATTTCAAAGCTTTATAACTTCTCTTCAAAATAGAATTGCTCGAACCTCAAGTCTTTCGATTTCAAATCTACCAAAGGTTGAGTCTTCAAATTTGAAGATTTTAGATCTAGGAATATATAAATTTAAAAAAAGTTTGTTCGCTTTAGTTTTCTGATTTGAAAGCTCCATTGCTTCATATTTACCAACTTTGAAACTTTTGATTTAAATATCTCAAAGGCACGATATTTCAAGCAGTTTGGGTTTAAAAACTTTTATAGCTTGAACTCTTCCAATTAAAATAAATTCCTTTTTTAAAAAAATGTCGTATAAAGTAAATAGGGATTTTCAAAGAAGTTTTTAATTCCTTTTGAGAGCTTTTGTTTTATTTTATGGAGGCTCGATTAATAAATTCATATCATATTCCTCCTTTGTAGCTCGGTAGGCAATGTGTTATGATTTGACAAAGCAGCTTGACGTTTGTCGGATGATTAATCGCAACTCGTATTTCTTGCATGTATATGACAATAAGGCTAGAGATCGGAGAATAATAGGTATATATTTGTACACGAGACCGATGAATCACTGTTTAATGAATTTGCTTAGGACCTGAAAATATCGAAAACAAACACCTCAAATCCAAATAAATAACAAAAATTAAATGCATTTCAAAATTCAAATTTAAAACAAAATCTAATTTAGTTTCTTAAATTAAAAACAATAAAGTCTTTAACATTCTTCAATACGAGATTGAACTTCAACTTCCATATTCAATTTCAAGATTGCAGCTTCAATTGCTATACTGATATTAAATTACAATTTTCTTCTATTTATAAAATGAGATTAAATTTGAAGTCGAGTATCGGATGTTATAAATTAAATTCTGCACACCTCATTTAGTTATTAAAAAATCAAGTTCTAATTTTTTGAATTTCTTATATTGAGATCCATATTAATTTAAAACAATATTTTTATAAAGATTATTATATAATATTATTATATAATTATTAATTTAAAACCAGTCTGGAATTTCGAAAGCAATAATTTTATTTTGGAATGGTTGGGCAATTTAAATTTTAAATTAGCCAATGATTCAAGTTTCCATTTTTGAAAACCAAATCGGCAATTTTTAATGGATGTGATTAATAAAAGATGAAATATAATTAAATAATCAAATACAAAAATTGGTTTTCGTTTTCGTTATCTTTTCATTGTTCAAAGCAATCATAAACGAAAGGTCTTCAAAATTTGAATATAGAATCTCTAATATTGAATATTGAATGAATCACTTATCAAGTTTTGACGTTTATTTCTAAACAGAAACTACTCAAACGAAGTCCTGCAACAATTTTCAGTGACCTCCAGTTTCGATTTTTTATTTTATGTTTGAAATTCAATGAATACTCCTTTATGCAGTCAAGTCTCTTAATTAAGAATTCATTATTTTTTTGTCGAGAAAGCACGTGCCTACAAGCACTTTCCTGGTGTATTGAACTCTGATTCCAATTCCAATAATTAATCCCTACATTAACTTTTTCAAATTGAATTTAAAAAATATTTATACAAGTATTTTAAAAAATAATTTGTAACATATTTAGGAAATTATTTTAAAAGTTATTTTATCAGAAATAAACAACAGGAAAAATCTAAAATAAAATTGCGTAGCTTTAAATTTAATAAACCGATTTATGAATCCACTTTTTAAACAAATTAATTATACAAAATCTTGCAATAAATTTTCTCTCACGGATCAACGGCCGATGCGATTGAAGATTTTTTTTGGTGTCTTGCATGCAAAATGAGATCGATCCTATTGCATATTTTTTGAATATCTTTTGCATTCATGTCACGTGTTTTCGCTGGAAAATTTTATTTATTTTTGTTTCCTAATTTTTTCTGGTGTAAAAGTTCAATCGTTTCTTATTATGTAATAAATTTAATACGATGAAGTTAAGAGTGAGATAATCAGCAAGCCGTTATCGAATAATAATCTTGCATTGCTTACGTACGAATCTTGCAATATTTTCCTTTTTCCTTTATTCATTTAGAAATTAACAATTAAGGCATGACACCAGTTTTGATTAGCAATTATCTCTGCACGATCCAATCATCAAGATCTTTTTATTCAAATATTTCGTTTCTTTGAAAGAATGTAAATTTTAGAAACTCTGTTTATTTTTCATTGTCAGAACGAGAATTTATTATGTTAGATATCTTTTTTATTGACTCAAGTGACTGATTAGTTTACTTTAGATGCCTGCTTTTTATGAGCCACATGTGTCTATGGCAATTTAAAAAGAACCTATTGTGTGCAATTTATTCTTTAAATATAAAAAAATATATTGTTTAGAAAATAATTTTTATTATTTGGTAAACCTTTTTTAATTGGAAACAATACCTTCTTATATGATGATGAGAATGTAAAAATTTATCTTATCGAAAACAAGTTTCCGGTTATTGAAAAATTAATAATTGTTATCCAATTTTCATTTATGAAAATTGGAAAACAAAATTAATTTAATTAAAATTGAATGAAAAATGTTCTCTTTTAATTTTCTAATTCTCTGTGAGTGATTTGTGACCTCTTATTTAAAAAGTGAGATTCCACTTGAGTGAAAAACAAAAAGTGTTCTTCGAAGAATTTTTTATCTTTGAGGAGTCATTAATTTGCAGTATGTAGAATTACAGTTAAGTGTCAAGGTGAGAAAAAAGCCAATCGTCAAGTGCAAATGACTCACTTTTCAATAAAATAGAAATAGAACAAAATGTAAAATGATAATTTTTTCAAGTTAGGTACTAGCTTGAATTTCTTTTTACTAAATTTATTTTCTTTTCTATTTTTAATATAGTAAAGCTAAAGAACTATTTCATCATTTCCTATAAAGAAAGAAAACGTAAAATGAAGATTAAAATTTAATTAAAGAAAACTAAGTGAAAAAAATAGTTCTATAATTATAAAAGTTTTATCCAATGATAAACTAATAAATAATTTAATAAATGAATAATAAATAATGTTAATATAATAATATAAAGTTTATTTATTGTTAAACATAAAAAAATTCAAGTCACTATTTTTAGAACCAGTTTTTTGGAAACAAAGAAAAATAAAATTGTCAATCCAGGGAAATTAGTTTGTCGGTCTTTTCTTTTCTCTGAGAATATAAATGGTCACTAAAAAATAATGTCAAGTTGTCAAGGTAAAGATTCAAAAGATCCGAGATAAATGACCTTTAGAGAATAATTATTCACAAAAATCGAATTTTGCTGAGTTGTACAATTTCTTGACGTTTTTAAATGAATTTTTCTGATTGCTTCACTCTTTATGAATTTTAATTTTATATTCTAAATGTCCGGAAATTACTGAATAATTGTCTCCGTGTTACAAAATGCCATTCTTTTTTTTTTTATTGATATATCTTTTGGAAAAATAGAATTCATTTTTAGATATTTTTTAAAAATTGAAAAGGAAAAAAATCCATATATGCCAATTGATTCTGGTGAATAAATGGAGCAATGTCCATACAAATCTCAATTTATAATCCCTGTCTTGTTTTTGCTTCAATGGCAGACCCGTTACAGAGTAACGGTTCGCAACTTTCCTAATCACGGTTATTACAATCGCGATTAAATGAACGATGGTTTTCGCAGTGGCAATCAATTATTTTAATGCGTGTTATTTGCATCAGGTCAGATTTGTCTAACTAGGACAAAAGGCTTATAAATGCTGACAATATTCCAAGAAAAATTAAATACGTTTTAATTTTCTACTCGCTTTCTTACCTTTGTCCCTTTCATATTTGTTTTTCTTTCACATAATTCCATATTCTATCTTTATACTTTTATTATTCAAACTAACTCTCCTTCTCGAATTTAATTTTTATTTTAATATTTTATTTTAATTGTGCCCATTTTTTATTCCATTAATTTTTATTGACTGTTTTATAGCAACAATCAAATTAATAATTTATGGTTCTTCTTCAATTTTTCTCTTAGATTATTCGAAACTGTAAACGTCCCAAAATTGAAATTCTTTCCAAATTAAAATTGTCTCCAAGCTATAATTTGCCAGCTACAATAATAATTGTCCTGATATGATTGTCCTTAAATTATAACTGACTAAAATTCTTTTTGATCCCAAGTCCCAAAGTTATATTGAATTATTTCTTATAATTTTTAGTTATTTTAATTATTTTCTAAGTTTAATTTAATTTATTATAAATACCTACTATTAATTTTTTTTTTTTGCAAAAATGCGATTAATCATTTTTGAATCAATTGATATAATTCTTTTGCAACTCGTGAAAGCAGAAATAAATTCAAATTGATTAGATTATTTTTTATAAAAAAGAGGCAATAATGGAATGATCCATTCTAAGTGTGAATGTGTCATTGGAGCCATAAATCATAACTGTCTTTTTTACAAAACGGTTCTCTGATGTTACATAAGTGTGAGAAATCGCGAACCAGGATGCAGTTCCGTCCTAGTTAGACAATTCAATATATTCAGAACAAAAATTGTATTAAAAAGTGCACAGAAAATATTTAAAAATATAGTGCACCATTTTTTGTTTGAGCCATTGCATTTCAAAGTTTAAGGAAAAATTAATTTTTAGGTTTCTATTTTTATACAATTGATCGATTGTCTACTCAGATTTCACAAAGTTTCTGGAAATTAATTATTCACTTTTTTACTTGTTGAAAAAGTCAAAATTAAAAAATGTATTTCTATATTCCAACTTGAGATGGTTTTATAAAACATTTGGTAGGAAAAGGTAGGAAAATATTAAAATAAAAAGAAATTTACTTCTATAATAACATAAAATACATTATTTTTATTCTTTTGATAAAATGAAATGTTACTTAAATGTAATTTTTTTCAACATTATATTTATTTTTTTTAAAATAATTTTAAATAAGGTAGATGTCCTAGTAATCGTATCGGTCCCAGTAATCGTGCAATTGGCACATAACCTACAGAAATAATTATACAAATTATTTTAAAAAGTATTTAGTAACAAAAAATAACGAGCTTTAGCGCTATTTGTTATCAAAATCAATAACAGTCAAGTATAAGTGCTTAAAAAATAAGATTAACGGCGAAACGATTACTGGGACTAAGGTCACGATTACTGGGTCATTTACCTTAGTAGGTTTTTAGAAATCTAGATTTCATTCAGAAAAAGAATAAAAACTCTTATTTCAAAGAGAGTTGGTTGCGTTACTTTTCTCCTCTTGCAATCGATTGTGTCATGACCTGAAGTGCACTTTACGTCCACAATAAAAAGTTGCACAATATTAGCAAGAGGCTGAAGAAAACTTCTCACAGAAGTATCAACCGGAAAAGTAAATTATTTTTATTTTCCCTGTAAACACAGGAATGATTTTTTTAAACCTGCTTTAAAGTTATTTCTTTGTTATCAAAAAACAGAAAATGAGGGACGTGTTGTTTATCAAAATTCAGACAAGTTTATTATCCTTCCTCTTTATTCATTTAAAAATGATTAAATTTATAAATTTTACGACTTATATTTTTAAAAATTTAATTTATCAAATTTTATATTCTAGATGGTTTTTTTTCGTCTGAGTATGTATTGAAGTAGAGAAAGTAGTAAATTTTATATTGTTCAAACTATTTTTTCAAACTTGAACTATTTGATTAGTGAAAATTTTCTTAATTGAGTGTTTATTCTAATTTGGAAATATCTAAATAAATTTTACTTTAAATAAAAACTCTGAGAAATTAGTTGATAAAATTTTTTGTTTAGATTTTTTTCTAATATAAATTGTTGGTTGTTAGTAAAAATAAATGCAGTAAATAAAAATCAATTAAATAATCAAATAATCAATTAAAAAGATAAAACAAGTGACATAAATATTAATCAATTTTAATTATCATAATTGACAGTCACGATTAGTCAGAGTGACGATCTGTCATCTCTGACAATCTGTGTCTTCAACCGGAAAACAAAAAGGAAGACACACAATTAGTGTTTATTCGATTTATTAACAAACACCAACGCATATTTTGTCGAAAATTAACTCCTTTGAAAATACGAAAGAAAAAGAAATTCAAAACAATATTTAAGAAAGAAAATCCAACATCAAGAATAATAATTGAAACTACCCCTGAATCTTCTTTTCTTTATTAATCAATTTTTTTCGATTAATTACTAAACCAAATATTATAAAATTGAAATTTATAAAATAAATTTGCAACTAAATTTTCGAAAATTCAAAATTAAAATTTCTTAAAATTAATTTAAAATTACGTTTTTAAGATTAATAAGGAGATGTTGTTGGTAACTTAGCTTTAAAGTCCAAAATAAGAAATGAATTTGTCATTGAATATTATGTTTTTAAAAGTAATTCATTCAATTAGATACCATTAATTTTTTTATTAAAAGAGACTACCTAAAAGTTACTCACCAATTAGGAAATGCTTATCATATTCATTCATACACGTGTCAACAACTATGCTCTGTCAGGTCTTTTATATGCATGAGATGAAGGTTGGAGGAGGGCGAGATTTAAATTCAATTGAATTGATTTATCAGACGTCCAAACTGTACAATTTTCTTTCAAACAACTTGCAAAGAGAAAGAAAAATGAAGTTTTAATTAATTTCTATCAATAAGCTGTATTTGTTAATAAGTTTTGTTTTAATTTGTTATGATTTTTGCAATAAATTTTCAAATTTATTTTGATCGAAACGATTTTTGTTTCTTACTCTCTTTCTATTTTATATTTATTCTATTTTTATTGCCTTTTTCATTGTTAGTTTATTTTTATTATTTCAAAATATTTAAAATGAAAGAAAAATAAGTATATCAACTTTTTATCTTATCAGAAATTTGATGGGTCTATAAAATAAAGAAATATAATGATTAAACTTACCTAGGAGTAAGTTTGATGCTTACCTAGGAAATGAATAGATGAATGTTAATTAAAAAGAAAATTAATTTTCGCAGAAGAATGACTTATTCTATCGTAAAATTTCTGGATTGACAACATTGGCTAATTTATAAACATAAAAAACTTATTTGTCGATATTTTAACAGCTCATAAGTCTTTGCAAATAATTTAAATTCAAGCAGTCTGATGAAAAAATTGATAGAAAAAAAATGAAGGAAGGTGACGAATTAAAATTAAAATAAATATTAATTACGGGCAAATTATCCATTAATGGGTATTACTATTCCTGTTTTCATTATCAATCACCTCGACCGATAAACAAGTTTATTAATAAACTTTCTGAGTCATTGTTTTTAATAATATCAATATATTTATAATCGGGACTCATTTTTCGATAATAAATAGTAAGTAAAATAAGAAAATAGATACGATAAAAATATGATAGAATATTGAATAACTAAATACAATGATTAAATAAATTCATAAACAAATAACAATTTTATTCGGCAAAATTAAAACAATTTAGAAGTACATCTAGAACAGAATGATTTTTTCGTCAATTTTAGATGGGAGATTTTTAAATTAATTATTATTAAAAAATTAAAAGTATTATTCCATGGTGTGTTATATTAAGTTTGGTTTTAAGAACCTCGAACAAATTCTCCTTGGCCCGCATTGGTAAACTCGTTACATGTGACCAAGCCCATAATTCTGATCGCGTCACGACTTTATTCCCGCAGCCATAATCACAGTTATTCCTTCAGAGGATTCGGCATGGAATTTGATTTATTATATTTCTTATTTACTGAAATTATAATTTTGGAAAAGTTACTTGTGCTTAGAATTTAAAAGCATCCTTAAATTATAATTGACCCTCCCCGAAAAATGTAATAGTCCCATAAAACAATTTCCCCTCATTATAAATGCCTCGTAATTATAACTTCCCACAATTACAATCATCCTTCTTTATAATTATATTTGTCCCAAAAATATAGTAATCCCTCATTTATATGTAATTTCCGTAAAAATGTAATTTTCCCGGAATTATAATTGGGACAAAAATGTAATTATCCCATAATTGTAATTGGTACAAAAATGTAATTGTCCCGAAAACATAATGGGCCCATATCTTCATTATACTAACATCACGATTATATTTTCCCCAGAAATTCAATGGTCCCACTATTCTAACTGTCCCAAAAATATAAGTTTTATAATTTCCGTCAATTACTGTGGTGCCACAATTATAATTTTCTACAATTACAATTTGCTTTCATTATAATTGGCCTACAATTACAATTTGCTTTCATTATAATTGGCTCCCAATTGTAATTGGGACAAAATTGTAATTATCTCACAATAATTGTAAATAGGACAAAAATCCGACAGTTATAAATACTCCACAATTATAATTGTGGAATATTATATGTACAAAAATGTAATTTTTCCAGAATTATAATTGTTTCGAAAATATACTGGGCCCATAAAACAATTTCCCTTTATTACCTTGCGTCACTATAATATTTTTCCCAAGAATTGAATGGTCCCACAATTATAATGTACCACAATTATGATGCCCCACAATTATAATGTCTCACAATTTTAATGTCCCACAATTATAATTTACTTCAATTACTATGATACCACATTTATAATTTCCTCCAATTTTTTTTGCTTTTATTATATGTAATTAGCCTACAGTTATAATTTTCCCACAATTGTAATTTCCCTCAATTACTATTTTATCATATTTACAATTTCCCATAATAATTGCCATTCTTTATAATCATCCTACAATAAATTATATTTGTCCCAAAACATATATTTTCCTAAAAATATAACGGTCTCACAATTATATTTTTCTATAGGCCGAGGATATTGCTACGGAAATTTCCGTACAGGAAGCATACAACACAATTAAAATTTTTCACAATAAAAATTTCCTCTGCATTATTATTTAAGCGTCTAAAATTATATATTACCATAAAAAACATAATTGGATCGAAGTTGCAAAAGCCCAAAAATAAAATGTACATTCGAAAACGCTTCTATACGTAAAATAACAATTAAAAAATCATTGTGGCTAAAGGGTACCTCAGGGTTCGCATCCAGAGGCTGAATCTGCTCGGTTGGGGGTGTATTGTTTCGCTTGAGGCGATTGCTCGAAGTACAGTTCGTTTCAAAGTCTCAAGTATTTGAAATAACTACCGATGAAGGTACATATAGAAATAGTACG
>JBAGKK010147632.1:0-24154 GCA_037177015.1 Euceroptres primus
GAACCGACGCGTAGACTACTGCGTCACTATTGCGCACTTTGTTGCTACGCTACCGCTGAGCTCCGAGTTCAGCTTTCTTTGTCCCCTCGGACCCCTTGCCCAAATTTGAATGTATTAGTATGTATAAACTACTTCCTGGGAGCAATATTTCGCTCGGCAAAGAACCGCGCGTTCAGTGTATTCTTTTTTACTGTTTGAAAGAAAATGGATTCTAGTAAAAAAAAAAAAAAAAAAATTTCCAGGAGAAAATGCAACCAAACTTGTTGCAAGTTCCGCAAGTCGTGCAATTCGACTTTTTCCAGTTCTAACGAACTTTTATCGTAAGTAACCTTGAAGAATTTTTAGTGTGGATGAAGTTTACGGCATTCTGTAAAATTTTCAGCATTTACCCGAAGCGCTAGTTTCACAGAAGGCAAGAAGTTCAAGGGAGTCTGCATTGTAACTCAGCCAGTATTTTCTTCATGCACTGGATAATTACTTTTGCAGCTCCTAAGCGTGAGTCGTAAGGCTACGTGAAACGATATTACGACGCGACGGAATGACGGGGTCCCGTAAAAATATCGGCAGACACCATTTGACAAGAGCCGGAGTGGCGCTTCTTGCGAGTCTGGAACCCGGTTGTCCAGTTTTTGGTAGGCGATCGCCCTCGTTGCCTCTAAGAGTCTAAGGCCTCTTCGTAGCTGTCTAAGGTCGACCGCCCTCGGCGAAAGGGACTTGAACGTATGTTATGACGTGTGGCTAAACGCATCGAGCAAACTAAAAAGTTGGATTCTTAGGTCGATTAAACGCGACAAGGCGCGTACATTAGCAGGAACAAGAACCTACCAAGCGTACCTGGAAGAACGGTGCTATCGTTCAAGAAAGTTGCTAACGATTAGACATGGCAGGTGTAGCATCAAAGTGCACCTTTCTGGATATTTCAAATATACGTTTTTTCCTTATTTATAATTTTTTTATCATTTTCTCAAAATGATAGGGACGAGGGATTCACTACTTTGATTTTAGATTATGTTTAATTACAAAATTACAGAAGAAGATTAAAGAGATTACGAAAGATGACAATGATTGCATCAGGAATTACAAGGATTCCACGGGATTAAAGAATATTACAGGAATTATTCAAAAAATTTCATGAAAATTACGCAAGAGATTTTAGGGACAACACCACGAATTACAGAAAATTACAGGGTTTACATAATGAATTACTTGGAATTACAAAAGATTACAGGACAATAGATAGTATTGCAAGGATTATGCAATGGAACAAAACGGGGAAAACATATAGCCTACTATTCCTAGAAACCCATAGATTCGAATGATTACTGGAATTTATTGCAAGGATTGCAGAGAAGATTACAAGAGATTATACGAAATTAAAAAAAATTAATCCCACAAAGAAGATTTTGTGGGATTTTATCAGATTACAAGGATTACAAAAGATTATAGAGGGTTACAGAGAGTAAAGTAAATCTCCTTTAGGAGATTACAGAAAAAATTTACCTCTCGGATCAGAGCATTAAAATAAATATCGAAATGAAATAGAAAACGAATAAAAAATAGTATTTTTAATATACCAGGACGGGCTGACAGCGGCGTTTGAGATTTTAAAAAGTGGAAATAGTGATTATTTTCTTCAAAGAAGTAACCAACAGTGACCAAAAAATTTTCGGTTATAGTTATATTTTGTAAAGAAAATCAAATAATACTCCCCAATAATTAATATTAAAAATAAGTTTAAGAAGTGATCAAAAGCACGTATTTTTATTCGAATGATAAACTTTTGGAAAGTGAAAAACAAAGTCACATTTTAGCATGGCAATAAGTTTCATCAGTAAGGTGATCCATAAAAAACAAGAAAAAAATAAAATTTTAAAAATACGAACCGCACGTGAATATATTTGTTCCTTTTGAATAAAACATAATGTAGTATGAATTTGGATTAAAACAAACAATACCTAGTAATCCCTCATCGACCCCATGATTATAGGAAAAATGTCATAGGGATTATTTTCTTCATTTTTTACTTCGAATTCAATGGTGTAATTATATTTTTAGAAAAATTTATTTTAAAAGACGTTTTTCGCGTTGAACTTTTTATACATTAAACTATGCAATGCACAGTTTAATCGCGAAAAAGTTTAATGCACAGTCATCGCGAAAAACACCTTTTAAAAGAAATTTTTCTTTTGAATTCAGAGTAAAAAATGAAGAAAATAATCCCTATGACATTATTCCTATAATCAAAAATAAAGAAGATATTAGGCTGTAAAAACTTTAAGGCCGATGAGGGAGTAATAGGTATTGTTCGTTTTAATCCAAATTCATACTGCATCATTTTTTGTTCAAAAGGAACAAATATATTCGAGTGTACCTTGAATTTTTTGAATTTTAAGTTTTTGGACCACCCTATTCATCAGATAACACCGAAAAAATGGGTTATTGAGTCAACTACTATAGTAGTTGGACAAATTACTTTGGTATTTACAAACTTTTAATAGTTGATGCAACTATTGAAATTGTTGTTGTTAACAATCTGAATATTTACGCGTATTAATAAAATAGTTTCCCAACTAATAAAGTAATAGAGGCATGTGTTACAAACCAAAGTAGTTGGCCCAACTAATTAGTTTTTTCAGTGTAACGAAATTAAAATGTGTGTGTGTGTGTATATATATTTATTTTCAACGAAAAAAAGGGACTGAAACTTTGAAAAGAGTGGAAGAAGTGACCAAATTCAGAAAAAGTGACTAAAAGTGACGTCTTCTAAAAAAAAGTAACCAAAAGTGAAAAAATGTGACCCGCTGGCAGGCCTAATATACCTAAACACTGTGGGCTTGGATTGAGTTCAACCCAAAAGGGCTTGCACCTCTCGTTTTTCTTCTGAAATGATTTCAGTGATGCCTTGCGAATATTTTGAGACCAAAAAGAAAAAATCGCTGGAGGGATTGTTGAATAAACTTAATTTTTATATTTCCGTAACTATATAACTATATACCTAATTATGTATATTTCCGAAAAAATAACTTCAAAGTGGTGCTTTTGCAGCTTACAGTCTGTAGCTTGGCATCGAAAAATAGCATCTAAACATTAAACATCCTTGGATATCCGGGACCCATTAAAATTTTGGAAAAAGTGTAAAAAATTGCAGTTTTTATGAGTTTTTTGAGTATTTATTCACTTCAGAGCATCCTACTTTAAATTTGCTACAACAAAAGTTAAAGTGAATTAAATTTCCTGTAAAACTAAAAAAAAAAAATAATCTTATCTCATATAATTTAGGAGATACAACCTTCAAAATTTATATTTTTCTGAAAAATTTGACGAAAAAAAAATTTAGTTTTAGTTTTTGTGAAATAGCATATTTTCTGTGCTCTATAGTCAAAAATAGTCACAATACGCGTTATAGTAGACTTAATTTCAAGCAAATCTAAAAAAAAAAGAAATGTTCTGCCTCCCATAGATTCAAAGTTATAGCGTTTTGAAAAATATCCACTTTTATGAAAATTCGTCAAACAGTACATTTTTTCGAAAAATTGCGTGTCTACTGCACTTTACGTTAAAATTTGTTCTTATAATAATAAAAGTACATAAAATTACCTAAAAATCTGCAAAACTTTAATAATTTCTGAAATACAACTATAAAATTTTATAGCTGTATTTTTTTAAAGCTGTAATTTTCAGAAATTATTAAAGTTTTTCAGAGTTTTAGGTAATTTTATGTACTTTTATTATTATAAGAACAACTTTTAACGTAAAGTGCAGAAGAAATGTGATTTTTCGAAAAAATTTATGAATTTTCATAAAAGTGGATATTTTTCAACACGGTATAACTTTGGATGTATGGGAGATAGAATCTTTCTTTTTTTTTTGGATTTGCTTGAAATTAAGTCTGCTGTAATTTATATTCGGACTATTTTTTACTACAGTGCACCGAAAATATGCTATTTAACAAAAACTAAAACTGAATTTTTCTTTTAATCAAATTTTTCAGAAAAATACAATTTTCGAAGGTTGTATCTCCTAAACTATATGAAATAAAATTATTATTTTCTTTTAGTTTTCAGGAAATTTAATTCACTTTAATTTTTATTGTGGCAAGTTTAAAGTAGGAAGCTCTAAAGTGAAGAAATATTCAAAAAAATTGATAAAAACTGCAATTTTCCACACTTTTTTCAAAATTTTAATGGTTCCCGGATATCTAAGGATGTTTAATCTTTAGGTACTATTTTTCGATGCCAAACTACAGACTGTAAGCCGCAAAAGCATCACTTTGGAGTTGTTTTTACGGAAATATACATAATAACCTGCAAATAAAAAAAAATTAAGTTTATTCAACAATCCCTCCAGCGATTTTTTTCTTTTTGGTCTCAAAATAATGGTGCGGCATCACTGAAATCATTTCAGAAGGAAAACGAGAGGTGAAAGTCCTTTTAGGTTGAACTCAATCCAAGCCCACCGTGTAAAACTGGAAATAATTTTCTTCAAAACCAAAATTTGCACTCTAACGTTTTTGAAAAGATTTGTAAACCTTTATTGAAAAAGAAACATTTTACAAATACGTAAAAATGTCTAGCGTTTCTTTATGCTCTGATTTTAGATTTTTATATAAAATAAACTTATTATTCTGTAAAATTTCAATTTAAAAATTCTACTAAGCCTTTTCGATGCACAGGAAATGATAACAAGTAGTTTATGATAATTCATAAAAGAATTCATTCATTCAAATTTAAATTCATATTGAATTTAGCAATTCTAAAGTAATATAACTTACGTGAAATAACGACATCTTTCCACTCACCTGAAACAAAAAATAAATTAATCTTAATATAATATGTATATTTATATGGTAATTTGCCAAATATTACTGATTTTAATAAAAATAATTGTCTTCAAGGAAGTTTTAATTTATAAATTTAAATATGATTTTCGGTATCTTTTAACCTTGAATTTCTCCAAAACATGAGGCAATATAATTTCTATTTCAGATATAGAGTTCGAAAGGCAGACAATGACAAATTTTAGATTTAATCAATCAAAACTATTGGAAATTGGGTCCCATAATTATATATGTATCATCTCAATCAATCTACTATACTAATCATTTGTTCTTAGATGAGAGAAGATCACTGACTCAATTTTTTCAAGATAAATAGACCACACATCTTGTTACATCATCACATTGATATCCCCTGTTTGTCAATGTTTCATATATTTAAAGCAAAATAAATTTTTCACATGCCAAAAAGTCAAAAACACATTTTTTAAATTTGGGTAGGAAATAAGATTCAGTAAATCAATTAACATCTGTACAAATATTTTTTTTATACTATCAGAAAACTTTCATAAAAAAAACAAAATATAACAAGAAAAAAATTAGGGGTAGTTTCGATTCTTCACAAATAATCTCTTCACGATTAAATTCGACATATTTTTCTATAGAATTTTCTTCTGTTATGTTTAAAACACTCAATTTTATTTTTATTTTAATTTGTGCAGAGTTAAATGGTGCAGAGTTCATCAAAATCTATTTTTTTTTTGTATTGTGTGCATAATTTAATCGTGTAGAGTTTAACAGACAAAAATTGCCAAATTGCCTTGCGTAGAATTTTCACATGTAAAATTAACTGTGTAGAGTT
The DNA here is from genome assembly GCA_037177015.1 of Euceroptres primus. Classification (NCBI taxonomy): domain Eukaryota; kingdom Metazoa; phylum Arthropoda; class Insecta; order Hymenoptera; family Figitidae; genus Euceroptres; species Euceroptres primus. The sequence goes on from JBAGKK010147632.1 coordinate 5,637, forward strand.
TTTTTGTATTAAGTTTATTTGTGTAGAATCGATACCGCCTAAAAAAATTACTAATTAATAATTACTTAAGTAATTTTTTGTGAAACGTAACTTGACACGCGAAGAAAGCTCATTGAGCGAGTGTTTCATTGACCTTGGATGCTTATAGTTTCATTCAATCATTCAGTCATCCATTCATACAAATCGGTCTAACCAAGTGGTATAAATTACACGAACTTCTTTTCCCAAAATATCCTGGTTGAAGTTCGAGTTAATTAAGGAAATGAAAGTGTCTCTCCTACTTGCGAAACGAATCATCGCAACAAGATTATTTTGAACCGGTGATAGAGAAAGGGTTTTCGGCGAGTCGGCGTCGACTCAGGCACGCGACTTGGCTTCTATTCTCAGTTGACCTATAGATTGCTTTCTTCACGGCTCTAAAAGCCTACCTCTCTCGACACCGACACAATTAAACGTCAGTTTATTCCTAAATTATTATTGTTGCTTGCCCTCTTTTTTCATAATTTAAATTTTACTCAAATTTTCTTTACATATCATAAAATGTATCCATAAAATCCATAAAATCCATAAAATGTATTAAAAGTATCTCCTATTTTAACATGTGCGGAAGTCCCAGTCGCGAAAAATATAATGACTCAGTTTGACCTTTTGCAAAGATTTTGCAGCCAATTCCTTAAAAGATAATGGATAACGTCTTTTCTTAATGGACCGCGAGATAACGTATCATTGTGCCACAAAAATTCGGGTAATCGAAATGCTTACAGGATAAATATATTCTGACGTTCAACTGATAACGTCGGCACGTTTTAACTTTTTGTTCTTAATTCCTTATTAATGAAATTTTCCATTCTTACCAAAATAAAAATCTTTTCTATTATGTATTTTAAAAAATTTATTTGGATGATTCTGATTAAATGTGGATCTCATTCATTCCACATTACACACATGTTCGTATTATTTAATTTATGTAGTGAGACAAGAAATAGAAACATCAACTCTCTAGATTATCATATAGGACATCTGTTTCCTATTAATTTTCTTATAAATCTCTGAATGTACTAATTGGTTAATTTTTCTTTTTAAAAAAACCTAGATTAATAGGTCTCAATAAAATGAAAACATATATCACAATGTGATATGAGGACCCTATAGACTTTAGACTAATTAACTTATCTATCTCGTAATGCTTTGATATTTCAGACAAATAATCTTCAATATGGAAATATTTCAAATTCAGACAGGGGAATAGTAATTCTGAATTTAAATTATTCTAATCTCTTGAACAAATAATAACAATCGAGTACAAACATTTTTTTATGACAAATGCTCAAATATGTCGTTTTGTAAAATTATCTTTTTCCGCGTAAGTATAAAATAATCTTATCTTGGAGAGTTCATTGTTTTTAAAATCGCAAGCCAATTACTAAGTCGATTATTTGGTTATTTCTCGTGAGGTTATTAACATGTTAACGCACGTGCTATTCTGAAATCCAAGATATTAATTCGGAATTAAGTTACAGTTAAAATTTTTCATTACGTATCAAATTCTATTCAATTTTCAAATTCATCAACTTTTAAAAGAAGATTAATAATAATTATTTCTAACTAAAAAAATATATTATAAATATATTTTCAAATTGATCAACAAAGATCAACTTTTAAGCTAAAAACACTGAAAAAAAATGTTTAATTGGGCCAACTAATTAGTTTGTAATATGGTACTGCTATTTTATTAGTTGATATAACTATTTTATTAGTGGCCAACTAATTAGTTTGTAATATGGTACTGCTATTTTATTAGTTGATATAACTATTTTATTAGTTGCAATGACTATTCAATTAGTACAAGAAACTAATAAAATAGTTGTTCCAACTAATAAAATAGCAGTACAATATCTTACAAACTAAGTAGTTGGCCCAACTAACCATTTTTTCAGTGAATCAGTTCGTATAAAATTTAATAAGCCATATTATGATGGCTCAAGTAGGAATAACAAAAAAAGATGAAGAGAAATCTGATTTGCGAATATTAAATTCTCCTTGTGTACAAAAAGACACTTTCGCTTCGCAGCTTGAACTTGAAGTTATTTTTTCGAGGTCAAGAACCCGTCAAAGAACGCAGCAATAAAGAAAAACAAATGTAAAAAAATCCGAAAAGAAAATGGGTGTAATTAAGTGACTTGGAGTGTCGCCTTTTCCAATAAACGAGTGAGAACCTAGCGTTGTTTAGATTTCATGATTTAGCCTTATCGTTGAGTGAAGGCCTTATGTTGAGTGCAATTAAGAATTAACGACTGCTCTGAACCTCGTCGCGAGTAGTAATCGTGTTCATCCAGAATTTGAAAACCAAGATACAGATTACAGAAAACCAGATTTAAAGTGTGCAGTGAGATTGGTGTGCCAAAAAAATTGCAATTATATATAATCTAAGTGCCGTAATGCGTAACGCAGTGGAGTTAGAGGCGATAAAAGCCATCTTGCTTGCTTTGGAATTGCCTTCTCTTGCTGATATTATTGGCATGGTTACACTTTACTATTTGTAAATTTGCCTTCATTTACGTTTAGATTCACTTTCTTATCTTGTGCTGATAATATGCTTCAGGATTTTACTTTAAAAGCAAGTGATGAGTCCAGAGAGCAAGTTTAACTTCATTTATTTTTGTAGGTTCGTTTTTTTTAGAATACTCGAAGTTAGTTATGATATCAAGTAGTATCTATATAAAATAATAAAATAATAAATATAAGAATAAACTTTATTTTAAGAACTTGCCTGCAGATGAGATTAAAAATATATACATTTTCGAAAACCCGCACGTAAAAATTATCTTTCACATAAGTGGGCAACAATCTTATGTAACAGATAAGATAATATAATAATGAAATATTAATGAATGTTACACCTAAATTGTTTAGTGACACAATTTTTTTATCTTTAAGTAAATTTACTGTAAAGGAAGATAACATTATGAAAATTGCATTTTAATGTATTTTTTGTAATACGTGCATGTACGACTTTCAACGTATGTTAAGTGTGAAAATACTTTCTACACTTATCACACAATATACTATTTTGGAATGTGTTAAAATTATCTCTATTTAATGAGTAGTTAATATAATGAACTAAAAATTGAATAAAATAAGTTCTAAAAAAATATTTCTACAATGGTGTATTGTAAAACATTGAGTTAACAATTTCTGACGTGCGAGACTTAAATGACAATTTGTCTCGTTTTGTCTGGAAATTCCGCCCCATTTCGCACTGAGAGCCTCTATTTTCATCCACATATTATACTGTCTCTCTTTTCATTACACTATGTTATGGTTTCGAGTTCTCGTATGAACCACACGCGTACATTTTGCATATTCCACTCACGTGCTCATGCACGTATATTCAATGCTTCAATGAAAACGGGTGGAAAAAACTTTTAAATTTTGATGATTCAAAAAATTGGAGCAGTGTCAAAATTCAAAAGTCTAAAATAAAATAGCTAGTGAATAAAAAAAAACTCTCTTGAAATTCCGGTTCAGAATAGAGCTCAACTATTCGAGTCTCTTTAAAAGTTTCCAATTAGACTGTTCCAAAAAAAATTCACTGAATATTGAATTCTAGTAACTCAGGCAAAATTTAAATATGTATTTCCAAATTAGAATATTACAATGTAATTTTCTAATTGATCATAATGAGGAAGCGTGCATATGAAATGAGCACTATAAAAATAAAGAAAAGGGAAAAACACACGAGATTGAATTCACAGTCTTGCATTAATCATTACAGCCTATATAGAGTTATAAAAAACATCTGACATTAATTAATAACAGACTTTTTCCCACGAATCCCTAAAAAATAAATAAAAAATAGAATCTTACAACGAATCTTATTAAGACGTAGACACGGTTGTATCGGCGATATGCTAAACTTTGACTGGGAACATATCTTTGTCGGACAATAGATATCAGGTTTCGCTTAAACGGGGACTAATAGCGAGGCTAACAATAAGACGTTGGACGCGGGACCTCCAGCGATCGGCATATTACAAATAAATAATTGAGCATGCCTACCAATCAAGGTCCGAACACAGGCCATGCATTATAAAGATTAAGCTATTTCTTCCCACCAACGCCAAACAACGAAGCATCACCCATCCTCCCAATGCTTTTACACTTTGATTTACATACTTTCGATAAATTATTTTCAATCCGATTATAAATTTTCTTTTCCTTCTGAGACAATATGAATATCTAAATCAAATATTTTTAAAAAATAGAAAAATAATGCTGCGTAAAAAATATTAATTAGTTATAATTATTTTGGCCATCTGTTGTCTTATTTTTACATTCTCATTATATGAGAGAAGGTATCATTTCAATTTTCCTTGTATTTTACATTAATATCTCGTCTTCGTGAAAAGATACTTTTGATTTTTGATATAAAAAAGTTGTTGAGGTCGTAAAGACTTCAACTAATGTGAAATTATTGCTCAATCAGGATCGTGAGATAGATGCCAGAGGGAAAAATTCCATGAAATTGCAGATAAGATGTTTCGTTTACGATTTTGGCTCGCCGCAAGGAAAGAACAGCCGGATGCTGCAGAAGCAACAGGTTATACGCCTGCAAGGAAAATAAGAATATGTCCAGAAAAAATATATTCAATTCAAAAACGAGGAAAAAAGATAAACGCCAGATGAAACGTGCAAGTAATACCATATAAAGCTCTTGTTTGCCTAAAACAACTTTAGTTTTTCTCGAAAAAGAAAGTAAATAAATCAATATAATCTTCAAATTTTTGTATGCAAATTTTCAATTGTTATTCTGAAACGTATCAAGGAAACGTAGTCTTGACTGACACAGATTTTATGCAATGACCTTAACCTCCTTAGTTGCAAATTCCTACGTTCCACATGCACTCGCACTCCAGATTTATTTTTGGAACTGCTGCAGCTTTTGTATAAGGCTGATATTTCATTTAATAATCATTGAATAATAATAACATAATAATATGGTTTATAAGTTCATGATAAATTCATTATTTTGAACTTTGAATTTTTGTATCACTTTCAAATTATTCGAGTAATTGAAAATCGTGTAAAAAGTACTGCAAATTTTAAAAAGAAGAAATAACTATAAAAATATTTTTCTTTTTCTTTAGTTCCTGTGATTTCAGAAATACAGCTGCATTCAATGGAGAAAAACGCAACATCCTTATTCCCTGAAAAAGCCGCGAATCCGAAATTTGAGAAGGCGCCAGGTGCCGCTATTTAGAAATTCGTTGCAGATGTTTGTCAAAACCTTAACATCAAAATTGACAATACAATGACCTTTTTGTAACGTAAAACTGACCTTAAACGGAAAAAGTGAATTCGGAAAGACGAGAATTATTCGTTAATCGATATAAGACAGTTTTCAATAGTGAATAGATAATGGAAAAAGAGCATTTCCGCTTTGATTCTACCAATGCCTTATTCACTCCAAAATGATCTCCTTGCATTGGAATTTTACCCTGATTTCGATCAGAAAAAGAGAAAAAATCTAAAGCTACATTTTATGGGCCACCATTATTTTTTTAGACATTTTTTTTAGAGCAGATGTTTGTACCTAAAATCCTAAAGGAAAGATATTGCGAGTTACAACGTGTCTGCTTCAAAGAAGATTGATGATCGTTCGAAAGGAAACCGATTGGTGCATTGTTCTCATGCAAATGAAGTTATTTTTTAATCAAATTTCCGAATCTGATCCCGAGAATCGACAAACGTTAATTAACATAGTTATTGCTTATTGTTTCAAATTACGTGACAATAACTGATAAATTCCTTAGATTAAAAACCTTTTACTTATTCCGTTCCAATTTTTTTTACATTTTTTGTTTTTGATTTCAATTGCTTCTATTTTGAAAGGGGGTAATGGATTTTAAGAGTAAACTTTTTCTGAATGTTGTTTAAATTACTTCAATTGAAAGTCAATCACGTTACTTAATTCCGATATTAACATTTGGGTCACTTAATTATTCACTCGTAAATCATGCTAGATACGATAAGTGCGTTTCTCGTATCGTGAGTTGTTTCGCTGTTCTCACTTCGCGAAGCTTCACTCATAATTAATTCAGACCAGTAGCAGCTCAATTTAATTAGTTATCCGTATGGTAGATAGTGTAATTAATAACCTGAAAAATACCATCTTGCAAATTGATATTGAAAGGGGTCACTTAACTCAGTTATCACAAGCTAAGAAGAAAACTTGCCCTTGGGAGGCCAAATGATTATTAATTAAGGAACTTAATCGAGCAAATTAATCCCCTTGGTATGCGTTGATTGCTCGTGATTTACTGATCGAAATACTGTGCATACATTGTTATATTATGCTAAGCCAGACTTAATGCAGTTCAAACTGAATAAAATAATTCAATTGAGGAAAACTAAATTAAAAATAAGGTAATTGTATGCAAATGGTATCTAAATTAAACAAACGCAAAATGTAATGAAATAATACAATTTTTGCAAATTAATATAATGTTATGGTTTATAATCTAGACTGTAAAATTGATTCTTCTATAGGGTGAACAAGTTATCGAAATTCTGGGTAAAATGAGTCCGGGAAGAAGTCATTTAATCAATTCCGTAATAAGATATTCAGGGTGTCTAGCAACCAGGCCATTTAAAATAAAATTCTCGGGTTTTTCCCGATTTCCCGGTCCACTAGACACTCTGATATTGCAAAGTTAGTGCAAATTTCAATTCTTTCGTAGATTTTGAAAAACATAGAATAATAAATAGTTTTCCATTTTCAAGATTAGCAATAAAATAGCAACTAAAGATCAGAGAATCAGATCAGAATCAGATCAAAGAATTTTGATAGTTGATTCAACTTCAGATCATTCAGATTTCTACGTGTTCTCAGGGTAACACTACACCATTTGAAATTACAAAATTTTTATCTGGAATACATTCAAATAAAACTTCTGGGATAAAATTTGTTCTGTATCATTATAGCACCAGATCCAGTGTTGAAATGCCTCTTTGTTTTTTCTGCAAGAGTGGGAATTAAATAAATATAATGTTTCCGACAGCGAATTGCAAATAATTGTCTCGGTTTTAATCGCGGCACTAGACATTTGCATATTAAATGAATTCTAAAGTGACAAAATTATTGTTTCATGGGCCTATTTCCGCTTTATCTTACAAAGTTAATGTTGGATTATATATTAAATGCATCAAAGTGAAAAGAGAAGAAAAAAGCCAAGTTCAAGGAATAAGGGAGAGATACAATCTGAATTACTTAATCTCGGCATTTACTGCGAAAGATTCTATCACTTTAATGGTTATTACTTCCAACCTGTTCTTATATTTTCATAGTCATATGATGTTTTAATGCCGAGGTTTAATTTGGGTAAAAATGAGAGATATTATGTATCCTAAAGGCAAAATTTATGACTAAAGTACATAATTTCCAACATTTACTTTTCAATGTATATAAAGTAGACAAAGTTGTTCGTTATTACTGTTATTGATCACCTTCATTAAAAATACTAACCTTATTATAAGTAATGTTATTAAATTATTTGAATTTTATGTTCGGTATGTTTTGATTTCAAAAGAGTTAATGCCCTCTATCAAAAGTTTACAATATTTTCAACCTTGTTTTGCTTTTTTTCTACTGGATATTTTTTTCACTCCTTTTGTATTCCCCTGACAGCGTCATCTCATTAGTTTTTTTTAAGTGTTTGTTTTCGTGTATTAGTCTTCGCCTGCAGAGTTTCAAGATCGTATATTCCCTTTCTCCGAGAGTGAGAATAAGATGTCTGGAATTTTTATAGAAACCCGAGTGTGAATCCAGGGGTCTCAGAATTTAGGCTTCCGCCCTCCTGCTCTGAAACTCTCGCAAAGTTACTCTCGCCCCATTCCAAGACATTTACATATAGTCCGATGGTAATTTGCTGCTCAGCCTGTGAGAAAAAGAGGATGAGGGTAGAAACGTCTCGTTAACGTTTCAGGACCGCAGTTAAAAAATGATCCTGAATGCCTCGTAAAAGTTTCGTAAAAATGTGTTTTCTGGAAAGTTTAACAAATTATCAGCTTTAAAAAGAAAACAATTCTTTGCTTTTTTGAACAATATTTAGAAACAATTAATATTTATTTTAATATCATATTTTGAAAGAGTTTAGGCTGAAATTTCTGTATCTAGAACCTTTCAAAATTAAGCTTGTAGAAACTGAATTAAAATCATACTCGACGAATTTTTTTGGCATTTCACCCATGTCGAGAAATACTGACAGTTAGCTAAAAGAATTTGCTCGAGATACTTAAAATTAAACCAAGAAACGGTGATAAAACAGTAAACGGTACTAGCGCATAATATGACAGACGATTCTAAAGATGTGCTCCTATTTCGGTACTTGGAATGAATGTCGGTGAACTGACATAACCTGCGGTTACTGACTTCTGTTGTTCCACATTCATTTCACGAGGAATTCTATATTACCAATTACCAATTCCTAAGTAAACGAAAAAGTTTACTTAAAAAACTTATTTATTATTTTGTTCTATTTTCCTTTAGAATGCGATAATATCTCACTCAAAAAAATGTTTGGTTAAATTAACCAGAATTCTGGTTAAATATGTCCTTACTATTTTTTCTGATTAGAGTAACCAGAATGCTGGTTAAACTAACCAGAAATTCTGATTAAAGCAATCAGAATTCTGATTACTTTAACCAGACAAAATAGTAAGAGCATATTTAACCAGAATTCTGGTTAATTTAACCAGACATTTTTTTGAGTGCTCTACTCTCTAAATCTGAATTATGTAGTTAAATTTTTCTAATTCATCAGTGACTCAATTCTAGCTATAGCAATTAGTAGAATTCTACTGACAATTATTGAAAAATTACTAAAATTTCTCATTCGACTAGGAATTTACATATCTCAGTAGATTTTTATTGATTCACCGGTAGAAACGATAACTGAAATTTCAGTAAGTATCACTGAAACTTAAGTTATCATTTCTACTAGTGAATCAGTATTAACTATTGTTTTAGTAATAGAAGCAAAACAAGAAAACTAAATTTAGCGGAATGACAACCAGGTGAAGCAGGGAAGAATAAAAAAGAACTATAACGAGGTTTGAGAAACTTATCATTAATAAAAAGAAAATAGAAGTTTCAACAGTAAAACGTTCAGAGCTGGCAACATCAAACATAATAATTTAGAAATGATGAATTAGATTTAACAACACGGTTTAAATTATTTTTTAAATAAAATTAAAAGATTGAGGCTACTGATGCGAATAAGTAAATATAACCTTAACTACTTTGACTTTTTTTCAAAATTTTAAAATTCAAAATTTTCAAAATTTTTCGAAAATTGACATTTTAGCTATTGCAGGGCTTTCTCGGAACAAAAAACAGGTAAAAGGAAAAAAAACTTCATAGAACTCCGTAGATTCAAAACTTCGGTTGATCCAACCTTATCTCTGCCGAGGCTTTATTTATACAAAGTTGTATTTTATCAGAAAAGTAGAAACGGATTTTAAATAAATTTGCATCCGTGTTGCATCAGATGGTAGCAAATCTGAGTAGAGTAACGTCACTGACATTTACTGAACGCGGAGACGTCAGAACTCGTTTTATTAGTTCCCACTTTATCAGTCGAGTGCATTTATAACTGAGATGCGTGACTTAATTCACGTAGTATAGTCTTTACGTGATATGATGTTACACTATTCGTGTATTCGCGACCTTGCACCGACACTCGAATAAATTCCACGATGAGCGTTAGAAGGTTAATTCGGGTTTACATTGCATTTTATGACGCCTGCAACATCCCAGTAAATATCCGCGAGAAGTTCATGTCACCTCAAACATGAATTCGTGTGAATCGGCACGTACTATGCGAAATAGGAGCTTAATTAATGAGCAATACCTATCAGTTACAATCTGATGACGCTCACAGTGATGAGACACAAATGACATCAAATCACTCAAATATTATGCAACTCTATCACTTATATTTACTTATATGAACAAGCAAAAAACAAAACAAAAAAAGAAAAACATTAGATAAAAATCTAGATTTCTTTACGATAAGATAATCAATGAAGATTGTATAAAATCTGATGTTCGGTAATGTTTCAACCCTACTGCATCATTATCAATATAAATCCCACTTTTCGGACATTTTACTATATAAAAATCAATTGCAAACTAAAATTTGCCAAAATATTTACGTACATTGCAAAGCAAATCAAGTCGTGGAGTACATTAACAAAAATATATAAATTGTCTAATCATTATATTATATAACTACTTAAATTATTATATTAAAAATATTTGTTCGATTTCCAAGGAAACGCAAAATATAATTTAAAGACATATTATTCTTGATATTATCTGTATTAAACAAAAAAAAACAACTTGATTTATTCAATATCAAAAAATCAGTGAAATTTCTTTGACTGTCATAAAATAGATACTATTTTTTCCATACTAGATGTAAATTTTTATCTTATTTTCCTAAGAATAGATTTTACGACATCGTAAAATACTTAGAATTTTATGAAAGATACTCTTGATATTCGAGAAGTGTTTCAAAGTATCAAAATTCCGAGACACAGCTGAGAATAAAGTCATTAATTAAGTTTACAAAATCCCCTTTAAGATTTCGCAGCTTGAAATGCGAGAAAACGTCAAAATGTCACCTACAGAAGATATTTATCGTTGTAGGTTTACAATGACAAAAAGTAGTCGCTTATAATACTGAATTAACATTCGAAATGAGTCGTAAAATTTTCAATTAGCCAACCCACAGGCCGTCGATTTGACGACCGAGAATGACATTTACGATTCACAGTAAAAACTTGTAAATTTAAAGGATCCTATTCTGGAAGCTCTCAAGATTTTCTTATTACTTAAAGATTTCCAAGTTTCAATGTGTTTTTGGCATTTCACCAATTTGAAAATTTTAAGCTGAATTTCAAATTCAAAAATTTATTTAAAAAGTTCCAATTCTGAACTCTTGCACATTTTAATGTCCCTTTAAACCTTTCTTCACCCTTCAAAATTGTGAGACTTATTAATTTTTTTATTGAAAAGCAAAGGCCTGATTATAAAAGAGAGTTTAGATATTGAGAGTAATTTGTAAAGCGATATAAATAGTCTCGCACTTCGAGGTGACTGAAAAAAGTATCATTCTACGTTTCAATTAGAGTACTGACGTTCGTTAACAGAAGAGGTCATTAACTGCACTTGAACGTGCCAGTATGTAAGACAGTTATGAGCGAGTAGTCCATTTGTAGAATATTGAAGGTAAATTTGCATGCCAAGTGCCCACTTTGGTCTTGTTATCAAGAGCCTCGATCAGCAAATTGCTGACAAATCGAAAGATGGCTCCTTGATTAGCGATAAGGTTTTATAGACTTTCAATGAACTTGCAGATATATGTATGTGGTGTGAGCAATGTAATTAATTACTACTGACCAGTGACCATGACCATTCAGACGTACTGAATTCTCGCAGTGAAAACGAATGTACAAGTCAGACAAACCCCTTCGAAGAAATATTGAAATCAAAGTCTCAAAATATGTTTCAAAAATTGTTAGCGGTAGTTTTTATCCCAGAATTGGGAAAAAAATGACGAAGAAGTCAATGTGAAAAAGTTTCCATCCTTACCATCTGATATGGAAGAAATGTAAACTTTATCCTTTGTTTTTTTCGATGTGAGTTGTTGCTATCGTTTAAAATTAAAAAATGAAATAATTTAATTTCTGAATTTTAAATTTTGATAGATGCAACATGATTTTCCAGTCAATTGATATTGTACTGGCGAGAGAACCTGGGAACGATGTCAGTAGTGACGACGAACTTCCCGGAAGTTGCAATATGATGAATAATGGTGCGTCAAGAATTTTCTTGAACTCATTCAACAACCGTCTCTTCGAATTCGATATCTTCATAAATGCTTTGAACGCGGTACTTTGCAATGAGAAAGTTATAGAACTCTCAACTTGATCACTATAATTTACTTAAAATGGTCGCCGCATTCAAGGAAATGATTTCCGCTTATGAGAGTTTCTTCAGGGACAAGTCAATTTATTTTAAGCGCATGGAATTACTGATGTTTAGAACAAAAATGAATGTAAATAAAATTGGAATAGAAGTAAAAAAAAACTATTTCAATTTGCCAATAAACTTTAAATTATTCAGTCAACTGAGTGAATAATTAATTATTTATACGATTTTTATTGTCTCGGAATATTGCCATATTGTTTATTAAAGTACGTTTTTCTGTTTGTTAAAGTCACTCTTAGAAAACTAGAAACTTTTGCGGGTTATGCAAAAAAGTCGTTGTCGTATACCTTGGCACCTTTATTATTATTTTTTTATATGGTAATCAACTTCATTTGAGATCTTTCCACTCAATTAATTTAGTGCGCATGGAAAAACAAACATAAAAATTATAATCACTCGAGTTAAGATCTTCAGTCTCGTAATATAATATTTCATTGCCGCCGCTCGTTCGTCAAATTCCGAATGAATCAGAATAATTTTCGTACTTCAGTGAACACGACATATTTATTTGTATGTGAAACAAAAACATGAGATTATATTGCTTTTATGCAGCCGGTGAAAGTCGCTTAAAAGAAATAACGTACTCAAGCGAAACAAAAGGATTTATTGAATTTAGAAAATAATATAATAATAATATTATTAATAATAATAATATGAGAGTTGTTCTATCTCATATTAATAATCATAAACGAATAACACTTGAAAATTTTAATTTCAAACTTTTTTATAAAACGTTTTAAAATTTAAAAATACTTCCTATTTGTGGATTGTTTTTTTTCATTTTACAAACGTTCTTTTTAATGATTAAGTGTGCCATATTCGAAGTGGAACAAATTACGTAAAGTCGGACTCAGCGACAGAAAGTATGCTACATCGGTTTTAACTTTTCCTGTGCTATGTCGGAACACACGTAATTTATTCTACTGCCTGCTTATTCTCCTGATATATTTAAATTCAAGAACTATTCTCCTTCATTGTTCTTAAAAATAAATTAAGGAAATTATAAATCTGCAAACTTTCACGAGAAATGAAATCCGGAAGAATTATTAAGTAACGAAAGCTTTAATTCTTTAGAATTATTCTTAGAATTCTTTCGCATTTAAATAATTTTATTTTGAAGTTGTATCTGCTTCAATCCTGAAATTTCTTAATAAATTTATGATCATTATTTATTTAAAAAAATTTTAAAGAATGTTTAAAATAGTGTGAAAATTTTAATATCACAGCCTTTGTAAAATATTTCAAAATCTAAGAAAGGACCTGCTTCGAAGACAAAACGCTTTTATGCAAATATTTCATAACGGTTAATCTCTGTAATCAATCGTGACTTTTGAATCATTCTACCGTCGGATTATCGTCGCCTTTTTCTCTTTACAGCTATTTTTCAGAGGACGTCGGTGTCGAGGGGTCAGCTGAGGATACAGGGTGTTGCCACCTGCCTTTACCTGTGCATGGACTCCTGTGGTCTTCTTTACGGCTCGGTAAGTTAACAATCATAAATATTTATTCCAGCATTTTAAGTAAGACGAATTATTTTGACATGCATACAAAGTTAATATTTCTCAAACACGTGATCTCACGAATTAGTTAGGAAGACTTTAAACGAATTAAAAACAGGACAAAGACTGTTCACCTGAAGTATGTTCACCTTCGTATAATCAAAAAATAGTTTTACAAACGTTGAAGCTATATTTAGTTCCTTTTTTGCTTGAAACTAAGTACTAAAAAATTCTATTAATAATTTCATAAAAAGTTCAAAAAAATAAGATTTCCTTTACCTACATTAATTTATTCACACTTTTTGTGAATTAAAATCCTAAAAACTTGTACTCTAACCTTTTTCAGTCTTGAAAATGACATGACTGGTGAAATAATTATAACTATTATGCATGTCAAGGATGGAAGGATAGTAATTTGGAATTAAAAATTTTAAAATCAAACCTGTTTTACACATATATACCCTTAAAAATTTCATGTTTTTTAATCCTTCTTTTAAAGACAAGTTTTTCTGCTTTCCACTAGTATAATTCTTTTATTCTGTCGAACCTTGAATCGTTAACTAATCAACTTTTCATTTCAAAACAAAAATATTAAATATTTCTGATAAACGAAAACATATAACTTGATTATTAAATTAAAATTCAATAATTGTTCTTTACAATAAAACATTAGCAGAAATATTATTATTAAATTCTCAGTAATTAATTTCTGTTTAAAAGTACCTTAAAAAACAGAATTCTCCTTCCGAAATTTCAATAATACTGTATTTTTATCTTATCCAATATTAATTAAATAAAAGACTTTTTAAACGACGCAATTTACAAGAAAAATGACTGTCAGTTTCTGTCCCGACAATGGTCCTATTTTTCTCGATTTTGTAGATAATGCTAACAATTAATCAAGGATGGATTAATCAAGGAATTAATAAATTTTAAGGATTAATCAAGGATTAATTAATCAAGGAAGGATCACCTCTTATCGTACCATATAGTTTTAAAATAGGTTTAGGAAATCGAGGAAAATAACCATAATGTAAAATATAACAAATTTTAAAAAAGAAATAAAATGCGATATAGAAAAAAATTTGAATCTATAATTATTTATTTAATATTAGTTATTTGAGATTCTCTTTCGTTTCAGAAAAAAATCGCAATTCTGATTCAATTTTCATCATTGACAGCGTATTTTGTTCTTTAAAATATTACCTACAACTCTATTTGAATTTATTTCATTAAAAATAAGTTTTATACCTATTCTCTAAATCTGAATTAGTTAAAAGTGACTAATTCAGAAGCAAGAAGTCAGATACTGATTCATTCAGTTCAAATTTAACTGATTATAAAAAAAAATACACTCATTTTTCAGTTAAATTTTATTTTGACATTATGTTTCTGACTAAAAAATCAATTACTTTTCTTTCACTGAAATTTCAGTAATATTTTGGACTGCAAATCAGTATATTTTCTACCGAATTTCAGTAAATTTTAACTAAAAGTTAATTTTCACTGATTGCTGAAGCAAGAAGTCAGTAATTGATTTAACTGACTTTCAGTCAATTGTAACTATTTGTCAGTCATTTTTCACTGATTCAGATTCAGAGAGTATATAGATAGTTTAGAAAAAGTATTAGTTGATTAAACATTTTTTTATGCAAATTTAACTGTATTTTAATAAGAATCAACCGTATAGAATTGTAGACAATATTTTAAAGAACACTCAGAAAAAAGTTTTTTTATATTCAAACAAAACTTTTTAAATCAAAAATATAATTGCATTACTATAGGATAAAAAAACCTTTTTTTGATTCAAAAAAATATTCTTTGAGTAAAAACAACTTTGTTTGAATCAAACAAATTTTTTTTGATCAAACAAATATTTTTTAAAGGGAATTAGGAAGGTTTCAACGGTCGAAAGTAGAGAAAACTTCATGCGTGGATTGTCGGGATATGAATAAATCTACGTGGCTGTTCTTTTCAACATCATTTACTACATTATTACAGATTGAAAAATCATGTTGACCAGTTGAAAATTGTTTTAAAAAAGAAAGTTATTAATAATTATGTTAAGTCGCATTTTTCTTGCACGACCTTCTGTTGTAGATGATTGCCGGTGAACTAATCAAGATTTTTCTCAAATTCTTTTTTAGGCTTCTTCAGGAAAAGTGTCCGCATAGAGTAAACCTGAAAAACAATTGTTCAGTCTATTTGTTTAAATTTTAACATAAAAAACTCGAATTCTTAATTTTTTTCTTGAACTCGAATTTTTCGCCATTTTTTTCTTTTTTTGCCACCATTTTGTCAATTTTTATTCGATTTTCAATTTGTCAAATTCACTCTATGCGAACACTTCCTGAAAAAGCCTAAAAAAGAATTTTTGAAAAATTTTGATTAGTTCACCGGCAACCATGCAAAACAGAAGGTCGTATAAGAAAAATGCGACTTAGCATAATTATTAATAACTTTCTTTTCTTAAACAATTTTCAACTGGTCAATACATTTTGTCACTTTATAATAATGTAGTAGATGATGTTGAAAAGAACAGCCACGTAGATTTATTCATATCCCGGCAATCCACGCATGAAGTTTTCTCTATTTTCGACCGTTGAAACCTTCCTAATTCCCTTAATATAAACAAATTTTCATATAAAATCATGAAAAAGAGGTTAAAAACGATTATTTTCACTTAAAAATAAATTTTATCTGGGTGAACAAAATAAGTTATAATATTGAAGATTGAATCAAAATTACAATTCTTTTCTAAAGCGAAAGAAAAAATATAAAGTCTCACATATTTAACAATGTGGTTATTTTCCTCGACTTTACAAACTATTTCAAAGATTATTAAAATCTGACATACAATAAGGGTTGAACATTCTTAATTTTGAGCTTGAATTATGCAGTTGTAAATGAAAAATAATTACTCATGGTGAAATTCATTTTGCGTTTACAATTCTTTCAAGGAAGAAACAATTTTGAAAAATTGATCTAAAGTTTAGAAATAAATTCTAAGAAATGTTTTTCCATCGAGATGTCGTCGATTATGAGCTCACTTGGATAAGGTTATCCGTGCATGTAACAACATTCCCTGGGGCTGAAGCCAACGTACCGGATGATCGTCCTTCCGATTCCTATTTGCATGTCGCTGATCTTCCCTTGAGGTTTTCGAGACCCTTTGTAGACGCTCGGGTCCCGAGTATCCGAAGAATCGAGTTAAGCGAAGCCTTTTTGGAGCTACTGCTCCATTATTCATACAATTAAGAGTCCTCCTCATAGAGGCAGAGGGAAACGCTCCTCCTTGGTACTACAATTTTAATTGCGTCATCAATAAAATCCGACGATGTCCATATTTATGGAGGACGACTGAGACAAGCGAATGCCGGGCCAACCAGAAAAAAGAAGCTCGTATCGACCAATTTGTAATTTATTTTTCTCGAACCTAATTTCTTTAACACGGACGACATTCCATTGGACTGTCAAGAAAATATATCAGCCGGGCGAATGGATCAAATGCCTAAATTATTTCCTGAATTTTTATTATCCTGCTCTTTATATCTTCTACACAAAATGTTTTTGTTTACATAATTCGTTAAAATTAAATATATTTTTTATTTTGAATTAAAAAAATTGTTACTTCAACATTGCTGTCCTTCCTTTTCAAAGAGATTGAGGTGAAACGAGAAGAAAATTACTTACTTCCTTTTCGATTAGACTTTTACAATGACGAGAGCTTCCTAACAAGCAGGATTCATGTCTTTTTTTAAAAAGAAGGTGGAGTTCGTGAAAATGCAGTCTGACGGATTTGGTCATGATTCAGGATCAAATAGAAAAAGCTGATCTACCGTGCTTGGCTGTAAGAATCTAAAGGAAAAGGCAAAACGATTCAGAAAGTGGAAAAAGGGTGCAGAAATGAGAGAGCAATCTCAAGTGACGCAGATAGACATTTTGCGGACAGTTGAGTCAAAGAGCTTGGTCTACCAGATGGGAGTGGTGGAATGATCTTATGCAACTTCGAGAGGAAGATCCTAGCTCTTCGAGTTCCAGTAACACATGCTTCGTGGATGAGAGATGCGATTGTCTTGTTCCTTTTACTCTGTGGCAAGAAAGTGAGAAATTTTTGCTACGGTGGCACGCGCCGAATGACGTAGTCTTTCTCATTCCCAGCATCGGATCCCTCATATAATTTTTTACTTTTTTACTTCATTAAATAATAATTGAAATTACCAACTAATATATTTTTCGAAAATTCAATAACTACTGAACTTCAATTTTTCCACTTGATAAAAGTGAGTAAACTTTTAAAGATTCATAACAGTTTTATGTAATCTAACAACCCTGAAGTAATAAAATGAATTGGAGTAACGAAAAGAATTGATAAAATATAGCTTTGCGTCAAAGTAATATTATTAACCCCTTAACTGCCGACCCAATTTCAAGAAACATGAATGCGGGTCGAGAACTGATCAAGAAAATGTATGTAAATCAACATTTTCCTTTTGGTATAAACAATTTAGTGAACAAATGTGGCTTTTTGGAATTGGCTACTTTCTGTTGCTTCAAACTGACATTTTTTGGAGGAAATGTAAGGGTATAAGGTCTAATTAGAAACTGAATAAAAACAAAAAATATATATTCATTATTTAAACAATTTTTATAAACAAATGCACATTTGGACCATTATCTAATAAATATGCGTTTCTTCTGCAGGTTTGACTGTAGATATCTTGTCAATGGTTCTCTTGAGTGATAATTTGATATAAGACAACAATTGTTAATTGCTTAAACAACCTTAATTAACAAATGCATAACTTTGTCAGTTTTCAGTGAAAAGATTTAGTTTTTCCACAAAATCAATTAAAATTACCTTGCTTTTAGCTCATAACTGTCACAACCCAGGCGGAAAATTTATGGATAATCTATCGATAGTGATTATCGATAGTCACTATATAAAAAATTATGCATAATTT